>JANVCQ010039025.1:0-11421 GCA_025531925.1 Erythroxylum plowmanianum
ATGTTTAGATATAAGTTTGTGAATGTGTATGATGGGATTCCGGACAGGAGGTCCGAGGAATTGTGTAATTGAAATTGGAAAAAAAAAATGAAGCTACTTTAGTTAAGCTGTGATTCGTTCGTTATGAGTTGGGTTCCGGAAACGGGTCCCAACAGTAATGATCATGTGAATGTGATTAAAGACGATCATTAAGTGTATTTGTGGTATTGGAATTATTAAATGAAATTTTATGTTATTATTTGGAAAAAAAATAGTATATGGAGTGTATGTGGAAAGTAATGAAGTTGATATAGTTTATGGTGTATTTGATTGGAAAATGTATGAAGAAGTTAAATGTATTCGTATTAGGTTTTTGGATTGGAAAACGAAATCAACTGAAGGATTTCAAAGTGGGAAAAAGGAAACTAGCAAGTTGTAAGTGTATTTTAATTGTTTTATATGACTAAATTCTTTGCAAAAGAATTGATGACTTGTGAGTGTACTTTAAATCAATTTTATGCAAATGATTTTCAATTGATCATGAAATGAATATTTATATTGAATTTTAATCCAATGATATTTTACAAGTGAATATTGCTAGCATAAGTTTAAGATTTAGGAATATATGAGTTGTAAATTGAAAGTTAATTTTTTATGATTGGAAGTTATATTGAAATTATGCATTAAATTGAATGATTATGAATTCTCACATAATTGATTTCAAAAATAAAATGAATTGAAAAAGTATGAGGTTTTTTTCCCGATGGTACACTGTTAGGCTTTATAAATGCTATTATACCGATATATAGCGATTAACCTAGTACAGGTAAGCAATGTAGAACTAGCTCTGTGACTTGTTACGAGTAAGTGCTGCAAAAGTAGCTCCATAAATATTAGTTTATAGTGGTTAACCTATTGTGGGTAAGCAATGTAGAATCAGCTCCGTAAATAGTGATTGATAGGTCGCAGGTAAGGGATGCAGAACCAACTTCATGACTTTATGCCTAGTGTACTAAAGAAACTAAGGGTGGGCTATATTGAGTTAGAAAATTTATGAATATAATAATAATGTCATCACTATTTTTGTTAAAAGTAATTTTAGAAGCACCGTATGGTAACAATTCTAGTGATTGGTTTATTTTCAGTATAAAAGTTTTTAGAAAGTTTATTGCCAACACTGTTTATTGTTTAAAGAAAAAGGAAAATGGAAAATGGAAACTTGTATATTATGAGTTTAATGTCAAAAAGCATTTTGAAATAGTATTTTAGAAAATTTGAAATTGTGCTTTACGAAATGTTATGTTATTACTGGATTTGATGATGCGCGAATGAATTGTTATGGAAAATATTTTACCATGAGCTTTATTGTTGTATAAGACTATTTCAGTTATGTTGTTATGAAAAGTTTAATTATTAGTAAATTGATTGACACTCAATGAGCTCATTTAGCTCACCCTTATTTTTATGTTTTTAAACAAACCAGCCCAGTTATAGGTATAGGTGCTGTAGTAATTGAGACTCCATTGTAGGATTAGTTGTATCGTCGGGTTCTACTGTGCTTGTATTATTTTTGTTATGCATGTGATATGTTTTAAATTATTTTGCAAAGGGTTCAAAAGTGTGATCTTCTAAATGTTTGTGGGATTGTGAATATCTTTTACTTAATGAACTATGAGGGCTTTGATCCTTAATGATGCTTTTAAAATGTTGATAATTGTATGTTTGTGGTTGTTTGTAATGTGGACATGAGGTCCCATTCTAGAAGTTGAGATGGTATATGAAATATTAGAAGTATTTTAAATCGTGTTATATAGGTTTTTAAATTTTGGGAATCTTAAAAAAGCAGTGGCTATGCTGCCAAAATTTTTAGTAAAATGATTTTAAAAAATATTTTCCCACTATTTTTTTTTGCGCTTTTAACTTTTAAAGTATAAAAGATTTTTACTAGTTGAACGACTTGACTTTTCGAGAACCCTATAGTTGGGTTAGATATCGATTGGAGAGCTACTGTAGGGTTGCTCGGAGGGCTCTACTCGAGTTCCAGAAGGGAAACTCCAAGATGGGTCCTTTCATATTCCCATAATAAAGTAAGGTTACTTATCTATAATGAGGGTGTTAGCTCAATGTTTATGACTAATGATTTTGATGATAACTGTATAATATTTCAAATTTTAAATATGGATTTATTTTCTTATATAGGCAACAATATAATTCCTAGAAAAAATAAAATCATCGAACAATTGTTTTCTTTCTTGTAGGAACCTTCTTTATAAACTTATCTTTTAGAAATGGTTTCATGACATCTGGAAGAATCTTACTAATTTGAATAATCAACTCTGGAAGCCTTGACAGAACATTCTTCTTAATGTCTAAATATCAAAGATTTTAGTAGAGATAATAACAAAGATTAAGCAATGGTTAGTTGAAGGAAATGCCTACTTAAGGAAGAACCACTGTAGTTACATGACACACAAATATACAGAAAAACCAAGGAAGCTAAATTTTCGATATACGTTCACAACATCAGTACTTTTCAAAGTCATATCATTATCAAATCTCTTGTGTGTTAGAAAGTGACAATTCATTTGAGAGAGTGATCATTGAAGCTCATATTGAACAAATTACTGTGTCATTAGATTAAGAGCTTGTAGAGGCTAGCAAAATGCTACTAGTATGGAAGGTTGAAGAACCTTGAAAAATATACACTTATAAGCTTGAAGAATCTCGTCAAATTACTATTTAGTTTTATAGTGAAATACTCAAGTTGGATACTTTGGACTGGATGTAGGCTTCGTTATAAGTCAAACAAGAGTAAATCTATAGTGTCATTTTCTCTCTCTTCCTTACTTTTCAATTTTTGCATTATAAGTTTTTAAAAAGCTCCTTCAGTTTTTCAATAGACTCCTTTTGTTTTTATATCGCAAGAGGTTTCTTTCAAAAGTTAGTAGGCTACTATTGATTAAATAGGCTCCTATTGTTTTGAGCATTAGTAGGCTCGTTTCGATTAATTAACTCTTTTCTATTTGAGCATTAACAGTCTCTTTTCTTCTTTAACGTTGACAGGATCCTTTCGAAAGTTTGTAGGACCCTTCTATTCATTGTATTTAGTAGATCTTGTCGATTTGAAAGTACTTTGACTTTTTATATACACACAATTTACCCCCTCTTACGTGTTTGCTTTATCATTTGGTATTAGAGCAAGGTTTCGCATTTATTGTGTTTTACAACACGCGATAGATAATGACAAACAATTTAAGAAGACTTGAAGGACAATCTATCTCAAAGCCTCCTTACTTCAATGGAAACAACTACTCATTCGTAGAAGTATGGTCTGATGCTGACAGAAAAATGCACAACTAAACGCTAAAGCAAAACATTATCTACTTTATACACTACCTCCAGAAGAATATTTGAAGATATCTGTTGAGACCAAGTTCCATCAACAATACAGTAAGAAACGAAAGGTTACAAAGACCAACAATTCAGGAAGTATGTAAGGGTAATTTAGGGAATTACAGAGGGGTGAGTCATATGTGTGTTAGTTAGAGAGGGGAATAAAATGTTGTTAGGGGAGAGAGAACATTCATTCTATTATGCTGTATTGAAAAGTGGAGTATTGGGAGGTTTAGCTAGCCCTCAAAGTCTAGCTGTGGAATATCATTTTCACTGTTTCATCATCTTGATTCATTTTCTTCTCTATTTCCTTTGCTGTTCTCTGTCCGAAACATTTGCAAGTTTTTGTTACTTTAATCAATCTTTTGTTAGAGCAGGTGGTCTCCAACAAATTGGTATTAGAGCAGGTTTGTGATTGGGAATGATATCAACAAGGATGGAGACTAGAATTGATAATGTAGAAAAAGAAATGTTGAGGGTCATGGAATATCTTGCAGGGGTAGAGATCAATTTTGATAAAATGCCAGGAGATATTTCATCCATCTTTGAGATTTTAAGGAGAATCGAGAACAAAGGGAAGGATGAGGAAATACCCGTGGAAGAAGAGGAGATATTAGAACATAAAACTAAAAAAGAAACATCAGCTCAGATCGAAACGGTAAGAATGGAGAAAAATCATCAGAAGCTTGAAATTCCCTTGTTGGATGGGTCTTTCGTACAGAGGTATTTCGAGTTGAATGGGGTGTTAAATGATCGATGGTTGCAGGCGGTAGCGGTTTGCATAGAGGGAGACGCCCTAAGCTGGTATCAATGGAGACAGAACTGGTCAACAATGATTGAGTGGGAGACGTTTAAAAAAGTTGTAATCTGAAGGTTTGGCAATTTCCAAGTGGGTAATCCATTAACGGTGCTATTAAAGGTACAGCAATCAGGGACGGTAGCCAAATATACTCAAAAGATTGAAGTCATAACTTCGATGTTAGAGGACGTGCCAATGGAGGTTATGACGACAGCGTTTATGAATGGGTTATGGAGAACGAGTTATTACACACTTGGACCTATTGCCAAGATGTTTTGCATCCATTTTGACTACTTCAATTTTTCCAAGGAGTAGCTTAGTAGAAAGATGAAACCTTCTGGATACATATATGGTCTACAATCTTTCGAACGGTAATAAGATGAACCTCCTAACAATGATTATGAAGTTTATGGTGAATAAGGGAAGTCACAAGAACACCACTGACAGCCTACCATATGAGATGTTGTTGACCAAGATTTTTGTTTATTTTGGAGTGTCTTTTGATAATTTGAATTGGCATGAACCTGAAAAGTTCCATTCTTCAATTCCCTACCAATATGGTTACAAGCTAAAGGACAATGTGTAGGTAGACAAGAAAGTAGAAAGAGTAGCAGATCTTTTAGGTCCTACCCCACAAAAGTTAACAATTGTTCCTCTTCAGATCTCCAATGATCCGATCCTTCAACATCTGAAAGAAATTTTTTCCAATCAAGATCAAATGCGCAACCAAATAGACCGCATGCAAAAATAGATTCATGACTTGCAAATGTTGCTTAGAAAAAGTCTGATTAATGTCTCTATTTGTTTTTTTTTTTTTTTGCTTGGTTTGTTCTTACATACTTATGATCTTGTTTGTTGCTTTCGTTACTCTTTCCCTCTATTTTTTTGATAATGACACAAAGGGGGAGAATTAAAATGATATACTTTGCCTTGATGATATATTTTCAAATATTGCATTGATAATATATTTGCATTGATAATATATTTGTTATTGATGATATATTTTACTAAAATGTTTCTAAACTTGTGAAGTTTAAATTTGTGATAAACAAGCAATAGGTTCTTTCCTTTAGAAGTCCGACTCCTTCTAATTATGATAACTATATAATATTTTAAAATTCAAATTGGATTTATTTCGTTATATTGGCAATGATATAATTCATAAAAGGAAATAAAATTATGAAATAATTGTTTTCTTTCTTGCAGGAATCTTCTTTAAAAACTTACCTTTTAGCAATGGTTCTATGACATCCGAAAGAATCTTACTAATTTGAATAATCAGCTCTAGAAGCGTTGACAAAGTGTTCTTTTTAACTTTTAAATAATGAATATTTCAACAGAGATAATATTGAAGATTAAGCAATGGCTAGTTAAAGGAAATACCTACTTAAGGAAGAACCACTATAGTTGTAAGATATACAGATATACAGAAAAATCAAGGAAGCTAAATTTTTTATATACATTCACAACATCAGCACTTTTCAAAGTCATATCATTATCAAATCTTTTGTGTTTTAGAAATTGAAAATTCTTTTGACAAAGTGATCATTGAAGCTTATATTAAGCAAATTACTTTATCATTTGATTGAAAGCTTGTAGAGGTTAATAAAATACTAATAGTGTTGAAAGTTGAAGAACCTTGAAAAATATACACTTGTGAGCTTGAAGAAGCTCGTCAAATTACTACTTGGTTTTATAGTGAAATACTTAAGTTAGACACTAGGAGACTGCACGTAAGACTCGTTATAAGTCAAACTAGTATAAATCTACCATATTATTTTCTCTCTCCTTTTAAATTTCTGCATTATAAGTTTTCAAGAGGTTCCTTCTGTTTTTATATCTCAGGAGGTTTCTTTCAAAAGTTAGCAAGCTTTTATTGCTTTGAGCGTTAGTAGACTCTTTTCAATTAATTAGCTTCTTTCTATTTGAGCATTAATAGGCTCATTTCTTCATCAACATTGACAAGATCCTTTCGAAAATTTATAGAACTCTTCTATTTATTTTATTTAGCAAGATCATACCGATTTGAAATTACCTTGAATTTGTATATATACATAATTCACCTTCAGCGCCAATTGTGCAGGAAAAGCAGAGGGTTCCAAAGCTCAAAACTCTGTCCATGAAATATTCAACAAAAAGCGATAACGATCATACCAGAAGCATGATAACCAAGGCATATATCATCCCCTTTATATGATCGTTCAAAAGTTTCAACTTCATGCCACCGGTCTCCAGCAACTTATCATACGTTGTGTGATTATTGCATATGCTCATATAACCAGACTTGGGACTGAGCCGGACTCAGAACAAGGATCCTAGGTTCGCACCAGTCCAAAATTTGTGATCTAAGCATGAATTCGGTCGAAGTTAAATATCTCAAAATTCGATCGTGTAAGTAATAATTTCATTTTTAAAATTGATTAATAAAATAACATTATTTTAATAAAATATATTAAATATATTCAAAATTAAGGTTGAATCATAAAATAGCGAAAATTTAAAAAAAATTCAAATTCAGACTTAGAATTTAGTTAACTCAAATCAAATTAGACAAAAAGAAATGCATCTCTACATATAACCTGCAAATATAGAGAAATCGTGATCTAACAACAAGAAATTAGTACCATATTGAGTTAAGCAAGGCAGTTTCACTTAGTGACTGATTGGTTCAACTTTTGGAGGGTGAAAAAACACTTTTTTCACCGTAAAAGCTGTTTTTAAGAAAACTGAGTTTTTGGTTGTAAAATTCAAAAATGATTTTTTTAGAAGCTAAAATATAACTTTTTGAGAAGCTCAAATTTGAAGTTTTTCAAAAAAATATTTTTTTAGGTTGATTTTTTAGATCAATTAATGAGTCTATTTCTTAGTTCCTTTTACTTTTTTGTTTTACACATAATTCACATAATATTCACAAACACTTCTTCATGTTTATTTTGAGATTTATATAATATTATTTGATTTTTTATATGTTTTAATATTTATTTTTGATATTAGTTTTACTTATATTATAATCCATATAAAAGATTTGGTTAGATATATTTTTATTTATATTTTATATGGTTTAAAATTATATAATAATTAATATATTGTACTTTGCATATTGTTTAATATATTTTAAATAATATTTATATGCATAAATAATTTTTATTACAAAATAAAATATATTTAAATTTAAAAGTACTTTTTATTTTTATGTTGACAAACAATCTATTATATGAAGTTCTTTCAAAAAATCTATTTTTTAAATGACAACCAAATAATCAACTGACTTCTTAGAAAACCTTTTTTTAGAAAAGTTTTAGTGACAAAAGCTTTACTGCCAAAAATTTTATTGATATATAAGCTCATTCAAATAGACACTTAGTGACTCCATTTGATTAGAAGAAAGTAAGCAAAACATAATCAGTAATCTCACGATTATAAACTTCGAAAACTATCTATATATCAACGAACAAACATGTAACGAAATCTAACGCTTTGATATAAAAATTTTTTAAACTCTTAAGATTTTATTAATTGTTAATTTTGATAACGAATATGAAAATTTTTAATTAACATCACACGTATAAATGTGTTAAATTCTCAAAAGATACATAATTAGAAATTAATTATATACAAGAATGATTCGGTATTTCAATGCATTAAAATTTTGGATAAAGATAAAATTGATCGATAATTCTTATTGCTGACGAGAATTTTAATACATTTAATAAGTAGAATAGATCCTATAGAGTATAGATTATAGGCATCACAGATAACGGACCTTCTAAGTACTTATCATGTAAATGATACTGTAATCCGACAAATAATCACCATCTAGTCATTCCTTTCCTCAAGTCTCACTGGACAGCCACCTTTCACTTTCGCTGTCAGGTTTGATATAAACACTGGTTCTTCACCGTCCTCCGCCGCCGAGACCACCTTGAATTTACTTAAAACTCCGGCAACCACCCTCTTCATTTGCAACAAAGCCATTTCCTTTCCTAAGCACATCCTCGGCCCAGCTTGAAACACTGGGTAGGTGTAAGCATCTCTCGCCCTAAAACTCAGTTTCTGTGTCGCCGAGTCTTTTTGGAGCCACCTCTCCGGCTTAAACTCGGCCCAGTCCTGACCCCAGATCGCCTCTAGTCTACCCATCGCATAAGGGTGGTACGTTACTCTCGTGCCCTTCTTCACAGGAGTTCCATCCGGCAACACATCGTCGCGGGTCGCCATTTTCGAGTCCATCGGTACGGGAGGGTAAAGTCTCATGCTTTCGCATAGTGAAGCATGTGTATAAACCATATCTTTTACATCTTCGAAAATTGGCTTATCTGATTTGTCCCGTATCTCTTTCAGAATTTCTTTTTCTACCTCTGGTGTTTTGGAAAGCAACCAAAAGAACCATGTCAAAGCAGCAGATGTTGTGTCACGGCCAGCTAATATAAAGCTGATAACTATATCAGTGAGAAAGTTTTCGTCTTCATGGCCGGAGCTTAGGAATCGAGATAAGAGGTCAACAGATTCGAGAGAGGATTTGTTCCTTAGATCTTCTTTCTTCTCTTTCACTATACTTTTAGCAAAATCACGGACTTCGATCACAGCTTGCTTGAGTCGCTTTTCCAATCCAATACCCAGAAGCCTCTTGACTTTCCAAAATACGGGCGAGAAGGAAAAGAACCTGTCACTACTTAGCTTGATTCCCTCATCAAAAGCCTCTGCGAACTCTGCATGTGGTAGAGATGGAAGCAAATAAGCAGGATCATACCCAAACGCGACTTTGCAGATGTTATCAAAAGCGAACCTTTGAAGGATATCTTGAAAATCAAGCACTTGTTTGTTGGCAGCAGCGCTAGAGAGAATTGGGATGAGGCGTTCGGAGAGCTCTGTGTCAACTATAGTCTCGACAAATTTTCGTAGAGAGTTGGTGTTAAACTCGTGACTCGAAACTTGTCTCTGAAATTTCCATACGTCACCATCAACGTTAAAAATACCGTCACCCAGGAAATCATAAAGTGTCTGTCGAAATTCATCTCCTTTCTCGTATAAGTGGAAATTAGTCTTGAGAATATGTTGGACATTCGCAGGGTTGGCCGTAAATATCCGGCGACGCCCAAGACCAGCGTGAAAGACGTGTGTTGCAGAGGGTGAGTTGAGGAGTATATCTGACGTCCATTGAACACGACGGTCTTTGTTTGCCCGTATAGAGAAGAATGAACCAATAATAGGATACGATCTGGGAAGTTGGGTAGAGAATTGTTGGTTGAGTTTGCGTTTCTTAAGAACCAAAAAAGTGAAGAACGTTGAAAGGATTAGGACAGAAATTGAGAGCAAAAGTTCGAATAACATGTTGACAAATTATGGATAGTGCTTTTAGCGTAGTAGTTGATGATGAGTTATCACCTCTAGACTCACATATATAGCTCGAGAATGGTTATGGGTGACGAGGGTTCATATTTTTCCTTCAAATATGTGTGGCTAAAGAAGTTATGGATCTTGTTTGTACGAGGAAAAACGTGCTGCTTTAAAATGGGGACCCGATTATGCTGTCCGATCTCACTTCCCGACACATCTTCATCATCTTCCTTACCTCCATGCTCCATTTTCTTTTAGAGAATTCTAAAATAAATAATTCAAATCTTTATTAAGTCTCTTAATGTTACTTTAATTACACGCCTACAAAATAAGGTAATTAATGTATAGTACGTCTATATAAACTTATCTCCTCGGTTAGTCGTAATTTTATATATTACATTATTTTTAATTAATAAATGCATTTTTTATCTTTATGTATCTTTAATTATTCTTGATTAGTGATAATTTAAAGAATTTTCTGACTAAAGTAAATTGACTTTTAAAAAATATTTTCAAATATCAATTATAAATTAACTACTAATTGATAAGAACAAACATGATTGGATTTATAAAGATAGAGATTATATCCATAATCTATATCTAATTGAAACATTTGATGATAAAATGATTATATTATACATCATAATCATGCATGAATATATTAGGTCGAACTACTTTGATATTACTAATATTTGAGTAGTCATGACATATTGCTATAAGTTAATTTTAATTTATTATTAGAATTTATTTAATTATAGAATTAGAGATAAATTAAAGGGAGTTTTAATTTATCTAATTTTAATTATAAATTATAATAATAATTTATAATTATTATCAATATATTAAGAACTTAATCAGTCACGCATAAAGACTAGTAAAAAAGAGAAAAAATCAGTTTAAATTAAATTAAACTTAATTGTAAAATTTTAAAAACTTCAAGGATCAAATATTAAACATTTAATTTTATTAATATTAAATTAAATTATAATTAGAGTTTAAATTTAATTATAGTTAGAATATTTAATTTTAATAAAAATAGAATATAATGCTTATTTTTTATTTATAAGAAATAAGTGTATTGGAGCTAACATCCTTACTTTTTTACTCTCAAAAGTTGAGTTTTATGATATATGGATATCGTTAAAGGTTAGACGTTTGATCAACTTCTGGTTTACACCTCGTGAAAAAGGTTTTGGCAATCAAATCAAACACGATTCAAATATTTTTCAAATTATTCAATAATTGATATTCGATTGGGAAATTATAAAATTTTATTTTTTATCGTGTCTGTGACTAATTCACGGTTGGTTTCCTAGGAGTGATGTTAGAATTTCCTTTAATTATTTAACTTGATTATATTGTTTGGTTATTATTGATTTGATAAAAAAAATTAAACCTTGAAACCTTGTTTAAATGAATTAGAGTTTGTTTTAATTTTCTGAAAATTAAGAAAATTACCTTTTGTTTTGTGTTGTTTAAAAAATTAATTGATCCCGCAACCTTGTATTTTATTTCTTGGAAATATTAATTGAGTACGCCTCTTGTTTGTTCTTTGCCTCCAGTTGATTGAGATATGTAAAAAACATCGAGGAATCTGCCTTTTGACTTTGTTGTGTTTTTTGGAAAACTGAAAGCGCATATCCCCTAATCATGAAACAAATTTGGAGAATAAAAAAATAAATGCATACCCCATTATTGCTTTTCTTGCTTTTCTGCTTCTGGTTTATAATGTTCTTAAAATCATTGATGAATCTCCCTCTAATTTAATTTCCAGGTGTGTTTGAATTTGTTGATGGATGAGGCTCCCAACCTCATCCCTCTCACGAATTGAAGGCGATGCATGTTGAGAGAGACTGAAAATGATATTTATTCAACTCCTCATAAAACACTGTACAAAAGTTTTAGTATATATACAG
>JANVCQ010039056.1:0-11419 GCA_025531925.1 Erythroxylum plowmanianum
CCAAACCATTCTGATGTGCTTATGTGTATTTGTGACAAATTTGATTAATTCATTATGTTTGATGTTCTGAATTGCTTGATAAGTTGTGATTTTGGAAAATATGTGTTACATGGATTTCAAAGTGAAATTTACAATGGAAATAAGTATTTCAATGGTTTTTGTTTATTTCTCGGTTATAAGCTTGTTACCCACGAGCTTTAAGCTCACCCCCTTTCATTCTCATCTCCAGGTGATGACAAAGAGATCAGATGAAAGAAAGTCAAGGCATTCGTTTGTTTATGCATATTTTGTATCTTAAGTTGGATTAATGTAAAATAAGACTTTAGACATATGTTGAGAATTATGGGATTTTGTATCTTTTGTTGTATTGTGGATTTTGAGATTGATGATGTAATTTGGCTTGGAAATACCATTGATGTTTGTAAAACTTTTCATTTATGATATAAATGAAATATGGATTTGTGTATAGTTTTGAAATGCAAATTGTGTATGATGATGTAGGTTGAAATTAGATAAAACTGAATGAGGCTATCCATTTGAGTTAATGAATGACCTATTGATATATATAAGTGTGGCACTATGGAAAGGAAAGATAGAAATGTTATGAATGATGAGTTGTGGTTAAATATGAAGAGTAAAATAAATTGCAGTTGATGATTTGATGAATTCAAATTGGTTGTTGAATGGATAAGAATGTGTTGCTTTAGTTAAGGAAGTGAAGTTGAGATGAATTTCAAGTTTTCACAAGGATAAGATTTGTGTTTTGACTTCCATGGAAAATTTGGAATAATCTAGATAGAATTGGCCAAAGTTGCCTTCATGAAAGTTGTAGTTCGTCTTTATAGCTTTTCAACGCCATAAAGTATGCAATTTTTGGACATCGGAATCGAAAAATATGATTGTTGCAAGTTATGATGTTGCATAAGATTTGTGTTTGATGACAGCTATGGTAAATGATAGGAAATGGTGGTTTTGATGAACCAAATGAATTGAGATTTGAGAGTTTTATGAGATAATTTTGGTGTTTGAGTTGTTATGAAGTGATTTTGCACTAGAAGAGTTGAATTTGGAAAGATTATGAGTGAATATGATGTTAGATTGGATGTAGGAACTAATTCACGTAGGCACGCCTTTGAACAAATTGTGAGGAAAATTATTGGGAAGTTATGAGAATGAAAATTTTTTTTTTGAGGATGTTTAAGGAATTTCCATAGGAGTAAGCTCACGTTAATGATCCGAAGTTGGGCTCCGCAAGCGGGGTCCAACATGTTATGAAGTTGCTCAAGAGTTAGATTCCGGAAACAAGCGGCATCTAACATTTTGTGGTATCAAGCTAAGCGTTGGGTTCCAAAAACGGTGCCCAACATTATTTGAGGATGTTTAAGGAATTTCCATAGGAGTAAGCTCACGTTAATGATCCGAAGTTGGGCTTCGCGAGCGGGGTCCAACATGTTATGAAGTTGCTCAAGAGTTGGATTTCGGAAACAAGCGGGATCTAACATTTTGTGGTATCAAGTTAAGCGTTGGGTTCCGAAAACGGTGCCTAACAATGAGGGAGAAGTATCCATACCTCTTCAATGTCTCAGGTAAGAATTTCGAGGATAAAATTCTTTAAGGGGGGAGAGTTGTTGGACCTTGAAATTTTTTCTTTAGGTTAAGCATGATTTAAAAATAATTTTGAGGTTTAGATAGATTAAATTTTTGGAGTTATAATTATGTCAAGGTTAGTAAGTTTATGTTAAATGAAAGGAGGGGTAAATATGGAAAGCCAAGTTTAATGAGGGACAAAATAGGAAGAAAGACCAAATAAAAAGGGCTTGAATTAGAAGAAGGGAGGAGAGTGTCGTGAGAACCAAAGAGTGAAAAACCAAAATAGGAGAGAAGAAGAGAGGTTTCGGTAAAAAAGAAAGGAAGTGAAATCAAGTTTGTTAAGGTAAGTTAACCATCTTTTCTTCTAGCTTTATTAAAGGAATGGATTGTGTTGAGGAATAAGGGGTTAGAGAGAAAAGATGTTTGTGTGGGAAGAAGATGGATTAGGAGAACCCAATTGATTTTAGGGTTTCTAAAATAGATCTTAGGTTTTCTAACCTAAATGGACTGTGGGTAGGTTAGATTTGAGTTTAAATTATGTTTATTTCAATTTTGTGATTTTTTAAAGTTTATGAATTTCATTGGAATGTTGTTTTGAATGGAGTCTTATTTGTTTTAGGAAACCAAGGGAATCCCACCTAAGAGTAAGGGGAAAGGAAAGCTTGACTTAGATTTTCGCAAGCTAATTAGGTGGGTAATTTATTTATGGTTATTCTGTGATTAGGCCAATTCTTGCTTATGTGTGTGTATGTGATTTCTCGAAAAGGATTTTACTTGAAATTGAACTGTTGTGACTTGATTGAAAACAAAATGCATGTTGCATTATGATTATGTTATACCTTGAAAGAGGCTATAACAGCTTTGAATTAAACCAAAAGAGGAAAAAACATGAAATTATGAGCATGATTATGTGCTTCTTCTTGGGTGAGAGTGGAACCATTCTGTTCGTCACGTGCACTTGACAAGAGTCCTCTTCCTGCTACTCGCTTGTGGCATATGAGCTCCAAAATTGGACTCATTCTATTAATAGGGTAAACTTCAGTTTCTCCATTCTGTTTCCATGGAACCCTCGAGCCATTTGTTGTGCATTGCATTTTTTATTTGTCAAGTATAGTGCATAATTGAGTGTTATGTTTAATGGTTGAAGTTGTTGTGTGTTATAAATTTGAGTTAAATTGATCGAATGCTTAAATCACTTGACTAAATGGAAGACTGCTGGAATTATTGAATATACGCCTATATATATACACATGCTTGAATGTGTGGTTAATTGCCAATGGCTATAAATATATTAGGCACTGAGCTATGTAGCTCACCCCACTATTCTCTCCTCAGGTGCATAATGAGAAGGATAGCAATCCTTGTAAGACATCGGAAACTCCAAGATATTAGGAACTTTTGTAACTAAGTTAGTTTGATCACTTTTGGATAGCTGCATAAGCATGTAAACATTGAGCATTCTATATATGTTGTAATTTGTGTTAAGTCCTCGTTTATAACATTATTATGTAAATTAAAGTTATGTATGAGTTTCTATGGATTCGGCAATGAGTTTAGAACCGAAAAGTTCCCCAGGTTTATGTGCATGTTTCTTTGATAGTTGTACATTTCATAAATTAAGTCTTTCATAGGGGTATAAGTTGTGTGAGAACTTTAGGGGAAAAACTGGACTAATTGAGGCAAAATTAGTTAAAGTTATCTTCTGGAAAGTTGTAGCCTATCTTTCTAACTTTCCAACGATATATAGTATGAAATTTTTGGACATTGGAGTCGAAAGTTATAATCCTTAGAAAGGGAGACGCTTAGGAGTATAAAGTGGTATCGTCTGTAAAGACGTATTGTTTGTGTTGACGTCATATCGTCTGTGATGATGTCATATCATATACAAAATTGTATTGTCTCTGATGACATCATTTGTTTTAAGAGTTGCATCGTCTTAAGTTGACTTTACTTCATCTTAAGTTGACTCTGCTTCGTCTTAAGAGTTGCATCGTCTTAAGTTGACTTTGCTTCGTCTTAAGTTGACTCCGCTTCGCCTTAAGAGTTGCATTGTCTTAAGTTGGCTCCGCTTCGTTTTAAGAGTTACATCGTCTTAAGTTGACTCCGCTTCGTCTTAAGAATTGCATCGTCTTAAGTTGACTTTGCTTAATCTTAAGCTGACTCCGCTTCATCTTAAGAGTAGCATCGTCTTTAGTTGACTTTGGTTCGTCTTTAGTTGACTATGCTTCGTCTTAAGAGTTGCATCGTCTTACGTTGACTCTGTTTCATCTTAAGTTGACTCTACTTCGTCTTAAGAGTTACATCGTCTTAAGTTGACTTTGCTTTGTCTTAAGTTGACTCCACTTCGTCTTAAGAATTGCCTCGTCTTAAATTGACTTTGCTTCATCTTAAGTTGACTCCACTTCGTCTTAAGAGTTGCATCATCTTAAGTTAACTTTGCTTCGTCTTAAGTTGACTCTGATTCGTCTGTTTTTTGTTTCATCTGTCTTTTCGCTTCGTCTGCTTTTTGTTTCGTCTGTCTTTTTGTTTCGTCTGTCTTTTTGTTTCGTCTGCCTTTTTGTTTCGATTGTCTTTTTGTTTTGTCTGTCTTTTTGATTCATCTGTCTTTTGTTTCGTCTGTCTTTTGTTTCGTCTGCTTTTTGTTTCGTCTGTCTTTTTGCTTCGTCTGCCTTCCGTTTATGTGACCAAGATTTTTTCTTCTGTACACTATTCATCTGATACCATCGTCAGGTCCATTTTTGACCCTTCAGACGATAGAAATTGTCTTCAAGATCTTCATGAAAGTGGTAGATCTTGAAGTCCTCTTTCGAACTATCCAAAGAACACCCTAATTCGATATCCAGAGTGAGAGTTATGTAAAATGTCCCAAAATAGGTTTAGTATAACTGAAGGCAAGCACTGTTTCCGTCAAATGTCTCCGAATGTTGGGCTTCAGAAGCAGGGTCCAGCATTCCCTATGTCTATAGGGCCCTCACCCAGCTTAATTTTTTCACTAATGACAATAGTTTTATAAAAGGCTTTATTGAGCCGACACCACTCAACCCTTGACACTATCCTTGACCCTCACTACTTGTGAAAGAATTTCATACTCAATAGTGCGACTGCCTCATACTAACCTCAACAAACAATTTTCTCAGACATTGTTTAATGATAACATTATGAAATAAACAACTCAAGTGATTAAGCAATAAGTAACATAAGCAAAGATAACACTTGAGATAAAAAAAAAAGCAACTTCCCTAAATATGTCGCTTTATCAACGAAAGAAGGGAAGTTGTCTACAAATAATGATGCTATTAATCTTTGATATAGGCACTAAAATATTCCATGTATAGCAGCCACAAAACTTCTCAAATCAACAAATGGTTGATCACTAAAACCTTTAACCCAATGGAGCTGCAACAACCAAGACAACTATTGAAGTTTTTAGCACCAAACCAATAACAATAACAGAAGCTACAAAGTCACAAAAACTTATAAAATTTTCATACATCAACTCAAAAAATGACAACCACAAAATTACCCAAGACAATCCTCAATTGTTGTTTAAAGATGGAAGAATACCTAGTTGCAGAAAATCACGCAATCAACCAAAACCATAGCCCCAAAATTACGTGATCCCTTAATAGAAAAATTCAACAACACCCAGAAAAACCAGCTGCCCAGACTTCCCAATCAATAACCAGAACAACCCATAAATATCACGTAAGAATAAAAAATGCAGCAGTAATATATGGATCAATAAATCAACGTAAACTTGGCTGCAAAAGATTATCCAAGATAACCTTCAAACGTCATTCAGTAGCATGGGAAAAACACATGCATGATTGATAATAAACCCAACTACAACATCGTGAAACCTTGGCAGAAAATTGTAGCTACACACATACACCCATCAATATGTTTTACATGATTCAATGAAGATCCATCAAACCTTTTATTTTCCCACTTCTCTAAAGAGTCTAGAAGGTAGGTCATGCATGCAAGGAGTTAAGACTTCTAATCAGGCACATAGGAAATCCCAAACTTGGAGTCACACGCACACAGTGAAACTAAGACTTGGAATTAATTCAGGTAACAACCACTCCAGCTATCTTACAATATCCATCCCACAACCAATCAACCAATGCTCAGACTCCAACGAAATCATCAACAAAAAAAAAACACGATGTCTATCCATAATCTAACATAATCCATTTGAACTTCAATTAGAGATAGACTTCTAATTTCACTGCAATTCTTATACTAGAGTTCAACTCAAATAAGGAGTGTTACTTATTTACACCATATCTTGATTTGGATTTTTAAATATTATCTTAAAGACCCAATAATCAAAAATGCCAACATTAAATAATAAGACATAATAAATATCTTAACAGTTTTATTGTTATTAGGCATCTATAGAAATAGAGTTTTAATAGTTTTAAACTTCTTTGGAAATATAACATCAATGACCTTAAGATTCTACGGTAACATAATTTCATTGTACTTACATTTTTATCAAGTAAACCTAGTTTAAATAGTTTGATAAGGATTTTATTATAGAAGACCTCAGAAGACCTTACTGTGAACTTTCGAAGAGAACATTTGAGAGAGGGTGTGTAAGGTTATTGCCATATAGTTTCCTTGTATTCCCTTTCTTATAGTAATAAAAGAATTATGTCTCTTTTCACATTGATTTACATCACAATTGGTCATAAATTCTTGTGTTCATTATTTCTTTATTTTCTCCTATATTTTTTATGTTTTATGTAATAATTGATATTAAACCAATTGATATCATAATAATTGACATTAATTAGGTTGCCTTTGCGAATTTAAGATTTGTTGTCAAGATATCTCTTTATAAGTTTAATATTAAGAAATTTAATGGATCAAATGATTTCTCTTTACGAAAGGTTAATACAACTGTTGCTTTGTTAGGAAAATAACTTGAAAGTAAATATCAAAAGAGATCACTTATGAATTATTTATTTCAAAATTACTGTTTATATATCTTAAGTATGCCAGAAAGCACAAAGGCAAAAGATTACATTGATAATATTAATTGGATCTTCTTGGATCTACAAGGTGTTGGAATTAAAATTGAAGATGAGGATTAAGCCATCCTTTTTTGTTCATTGCTTAAATCATATGAGAATTTCATTGATACCATGATGTATAGTAGAGAAATTACTATTAATGGTGTGAAGGATGCCCTACAATCTAAGGAATTAAAGAAAAAAAGTCTCTGACACATATTAATATATATCAGATATGGGAAGGAATGTGGAGAGGAATTTTGAAAACATGAGTTTAAAAGTTAAAGTTGTTTGATGTTTTAATTGTAAACTTAGGGGTGCTTTAAGAAGGATGTTCATTACCCAAGAATAGAAATATAAAAACTAAAACAAATTGAAAACCAAGTATTACTATAGTCCAAGAGTGTTTCAATAAAGATGATGAAAGAGATAATGATGTTAATAAGTTAGTAATTATGATTTCACAAATCGATGGACAGGTCGGGCTTAGATTTTTTCTTTTCAAAATTTTAGGCTTCGAGCTTGGACTCTAGTTGTCCAACCCTAGGGATATAGGACCTGAGGCAACGGGCTGAAGCCCAAGTCTAGGGTAACCTGGCCCAATCTGAGCTCAATTCAGCCCGGCCTAAGCTTGAACATTTTTTTAAACTAAAAATGCAAAACGATGTCATTTTTAACAAAATGATATCTTTTTGCTTATAAGGATCGAGCATCAGGCTGGGCCAAACTTGAGCAACCTAAGCCTGAGCCTAGCTAGAGGCCCAATTTTTTCAAACAACTGGACCTGAGGCTTGATCAACCCTGGCCTAGCTCGTTGAACCTAAACCCATTTGTCATCCCTACCCGAGCTCAGCTTGGCCTGAAACCCAAAATTTTCAAAGAAATGGGAAATTTTTTATTTTTAAAATAAAAATATATTTAATAAGATTTACTTCATGCCTGACCAAACTTTGGGTCATCCAAGCCTGATTGGACTCGCATTTTGAGCTTAAACTAGGAACCTTAGGCCCAGATTTGACCATAAAATTTTAAGTTAGGTTTGGGCCACCTCTAATAATTGAGATTGTAGTATTAAATGTAATGATTTAGTACATATTAAGATGTATGATGGAATTACTAGAACATCAGATGCTTGGTATGTCTTTAAGCATTGGTAAAAGGTGCATTAACTTTAATGAAGAGAAAATTGCAGCATGACATTTATGTCAAAATGAGAAAGACAGTAATGGAATCAATGGTTATGTCTTAAAATTCATGGAAGAAAGATAGTATTGTGGTATGACATGTGCAAATAAGTTATCTTTGTGAGTAAAAAATGATAGAACTTCATATGAGGAGCTTACTGAATGTTGTAAAACATAAGAAGATAGACTTTTGTAAGTTTCGTGCGCTTGGTAAAAAGTCTAGGATAACCTTTAAAGATGTATTTTTTGAGGAGTGACATATGTTGAGGCAAACATATTGAAAGGATATGCTAGGTTAACAACTTTAAACATATTTTAAGGTAGGTAATAGTTCAAGAGATAAATCAATGGTAGGAAGAAAATATCATCACGACATAACTAAGTATAGAGCAAGAAGGATTGTCAAGCAGCCAAAGATATATAGTTAGGAAGACTCAGTCACATATACTCTAACCATTAGTGATGAAGATGAAATTATCTTTGTAAGGACTAAGGAAAGTCAAGAGAAAGATAAATGAATGGGGTTATGGTGAAGAATGTAAGGTTTCACAAGATCGAAAAATAGATTGCATATAATCAAATCTTGTTAAAAAATGTTTAAACTTTGGAGGATGCAATTAATATCTTAATGTTATTTCTTGTAAACAAATTCAAGTATAGCCTGAACTTTGTAAATGTTGGCTCAGCTTGAAGCCTTTAGGGGATTCTAAGGCAATGAGTGTTTCATAGTTGAACGTTGACGAATTTAAGTTAAGGTGGAGAATTGTGAGATATGTCTAGAATCCATTGAAATAAAATTTCAGTAACCTTAGGCTTCTGGTGAAATAAAGTTTTAGTGCCCCTAGACATCTATTGAAATAGTGTGTCAGGAACTTCAAACTTAAATTGAAATAAATTATTAGTAATCTTATCATTTTGTACTAATAAAGTTTAGTTGTGATTTGATTTCTTATAGGTAATCTTAATTTATAAATAGTTTGATAAAAGTTTTATAAACAAGACCTTAGAGGACTTTAATGAGAGTCTTTAGAAAGAACTTTTGAGAGAGGTTGTATAAAAAAATTATCCATAGTTAGTTGTTTCTAGAAAATAAACCAACTAGATAGGGGACCAATTAGTTGCTTATGAGGGACAAACCAACTAGACATATGATGTCAAAGTTAATGTGACGAGGAATAAGGTCAAGTTTGAATTTCTTTGAGGGGCACGTGGACTATGTGCTTTATATTTTTGAAGTGTATTGATGTTGTTTATTAAAAAACAAAAATAAAAAAGGGTTCAAAGGAGTTAATGTCTAGACTCATTTATGAGTTTTCTAAGGTTCAGGTGATTGGTGTGTGTTTGGATTTTTCCTTACTTACTAAATAGTAGATTTGATGTGAAAATGAGACTCTGCTTGATCATTTGAGAATTATGGTTTTGGATTTTGATATACAAAATTATGTCAAGACAATGTTGATGCTTGGTTAGAGACCTGTAGGAAGATTCGAGTTTTCTATGATTTGGGTTTTTCAAATTTTATCTTAGTTTTTCTTTACATTGTGGACTGTATGAGTTTGGGCAATATGTTTTCATATGGTTTTGTGAGGAAAAGATTGATTAAGTTTGATTATGATTTGTTGAATGCATTTTTGGGGTTCATGAATTTAACTAGTCATGTGCGGATGACTTTGATATGAGTAATGATATGTTGATTGGTGTTTTAACTGGTAGTAAATTGTCATCTTGGCCTTCTGCTGCTGCACTACATTCTTAAGATTCTTCCGCTACACCTACTTCTATTTTTATGCCTCCTTATATGCTAAGATTGATTGCATTGAACACATTCTTTGTTTTTGGCATCTTTTTGTCCTAAGGGGGAGAAACTTGGATCAATGGATTATTATTTACTTGGGATTATTATTTCCTTGGATATTATTTGGATATTTTTTGCTTATGTTGAGCTATTATTATACTTGATGTTAGTAGGAACTTGACGCTCGATTAAGGGGGAGTGTCCAATTATCTTATTAAGGGGAAGTTCTTATATGTGACAAATAATGCCAAAAAGGGAGAGATTGTTAAGATATTTGTTAAGAAATCTTATTAATTATTTTGGGCATTATTTGTAATTAGATATAGCTAGATATATTTGGAATATCATTATAATAAGAAATTCACGTTATGTGAGATTTTTGAAGATATGATAGAGTGAAGAATAAAATCTTAAAGAAGATAAGATTTATTTGGGATAAAATCACCATAGGATAAAATCCTAGAGAAGATAGAATTTATTTGGAATAAAATCACTATGTCTTATCAAATATAATGTGTTGGCCCCCAATTTTTTTTATTTATTAAGCATGATTTAAATGAATTATGAGGTGTTGATGGATTAAATTTTGGAGTTAACTATTATGTTAATGTTGGTAAGATTTTATGATATAGGTTAATTGAATTGAAGTATTAATAAGTTATTGTCTTGCAAAAAAAATGAAGAAGAGATCATGGAGGGAGAAGAGAGAAAAGAAGGAAAATTAGGGTTTTGGAGATCTTGAAGACTTTGAAGCTAAATCAAGTAAGTATAAGCATTAACCCTTCTTGATTGTTAGATGAAGCATATTTAGTGATAATTAGAAGTGAAAAGCAAGGTTGAATATGTGTAGGAAGTTGTGATGAATGGTTCATGTAAATGTTTTAGTGTTTGGTTAATGATCAAAGATAGATTATGATGTATTTGTGAATGAATTTGAGTTAAAATGTAGTAGAGAATGAAGTAGAAGGGATGGTTTAGGTTTAAGATAGATTATATGAGAAAGGTGGGAAGAAAATTTGGGAAATGAAGCATGTTTATGTCGCCTCTATCAAAGTTCTCCACAACCAATTTTGAGGGGTGAGGTTTGTTGTGGCCAACTCAGGTGTTCGTCGCGGCGAACTTGTTAGTTCAGGCGAATTTTTCCATTCTGGCGACGAACTTTTATTAGTTCGTCGCGGTGAACTTTCCAGCACCGAACATACTTCAGTATTTTGAGTATAACTTTTTGTGTAGTTATCCAAATGAAGTAATTTTTAATTTGGAATAAACTAGAGACATAGGGCTACAAGTTTGTTGAAGAAATAAAGTTTAAATTCAGTCTCTAAGGATATAAATTTTTGGAAGAAAATTGAGCATAGAATATTGTCTCAGTATAAGAGCAGTCCGAAAATGTTTGGAGTATAACTTTTGGATTACTGACCAAATTGAATGATTTTGGTGTCATTGGAAATTTAAGACAATGAAGAACATTTTTATAGAAAGAAGTGTTATTAAGTTTCTTCATTTACCAGACCAAAATGATCATGAAAAAGTTGACCCAAAAGTCTAGGTTTTGAAAGGATTATAGTTCAATTTTAGCATTTTGATTACTGAAGCCTTATGAATTTTCCTTTGAATGTTGTTTGAATGAGAATTTGGTTTGTTACAGGAAACCAAGCAAGCCCGATCCAAGAGCAAGAGGAAAGACAACATTGAACTTGGATTGCCAAGCAAAATTAGGTGGGTAATATAGTTGTTGTGTAAAATGAGTTGATTGTCTTATGTGTGAATATGTGCTAAATTGCTTAAATTGAATGAATGTGATTGTTGAAAAATGTATGATGATTCAT
>JANVCQ010039063.1:0-11419 GCA_025531925.1 Erythroxylum plowmanianum
TTATATAATATTTATTAACAAATTATTAATAAAATTATATTATTTTAATAAAATAAATAATTTATAAATTAAAATTTATTAAATATATCAATATAATGTTGAATTAAATTATTTATTTTTATTAAAATAAATAATTAAATAATATATATTTAAATAATAGTATATCAGATTATGAAAAAAACGAAAATAGAAAACAAAAACCATTTTTTACCGTTTTCATAATTTTTGAAAAGCAGAAGAAACAAAAATCAAAAACATAAACTAAAAACTTAAATAAACAAGATTTTTTTACTGAATATAAAAATAAAAACAGAAAACCAAAAATAAAAATAAAAATAGAAACAAACATTCCCAAGTTTAGTACACACCTGTTGCAATCATTTGGTTCGCTTTTAAACCCATGTTAAAAAAATTGCCCTTTGTTTGTTAAAATACAAATGGCCAATCCAATCTAACCCAATTCATGGTTAAAGGCTCAGGCCTTTTGGATTGGTCAAGGCTCCCTACCTAGCCCCTAGGCCTGATGGATAACGTAAAAAAACAATGCCATTTTGTCGAAAATGACGACCTTTTTAAAACATATTTGAAAAAATATAATTTTTGTGTTAGCGTTGTGTCGGGTCTAGCTTGTGATCGAGCTAAATAGCCTCAATCCTGAGCTAGAAAGATTACCCGGTCTATCCCAATTCATTGTCATACCTACAAACACAAAAAAACACAGTGCCCTAAGTTATCAATATACAGTTGGCAATACGTTGAATCAGGCTTGAGTCAAAATTGTTGTTGGAGGTAGATTTTGAGATTTGGTTGGGCCCAAGATGGCAAACTTAAGCTTAAGTTCTATTGAACCTAAAGTAACCCGACTTAAAATATATAAAATAGTATCATTTTATTTATATATATTGGGTGTCTCGAGATTGGTCTAGGCAATCCAAGGGTTCATTATGTGAGGTGAGGCCCAAACTCAATTACCATCTTTATATAAGACAACAATGGAAACTAACCGACTGGTGATAAGAAGCAATCATCATGCAAATTGGGATGAGACGGATTATGTGTTTGGCACAAAGAATCTCGTTGTCATCAGAGGAGAGGACGCTGAGTCCGATTTTGTTCTTCTTACTTATTTATTTATTTTTAGACGGATTGATTTAAGCAATCTAAGGCTTGATCAATCCTGGTCTACGCAAGATCAAGCCTGAACTCAATTAAAGTTTCTTTATAAGACAACAATGCAAACTAACAGACCTATGACAATAAGCAATAATCATGCGAATTGGGATAAGTCGCATGACGAGTCTGACACAAAGAATCTCATTGTAGGCAAAGGAAAGGACGCTGAGTCCGGTTTTGCTCTTCTGACTTATTTATTTATTTTTCTAACCTAAAGGTTTTAGAATGTATGTATCTTTAGATTTCACGAATATAGAAACTAAAATTTAGCATATTTCATTCATTCTTTGTACACTGCAGGCTTCTAATATAATATTTCATAATATCATAAAATTGCAGATTTAATTTTTTACGAGGTTATGTTCTTTTTGTGTAAATATATCTTTAACTAATAATATTATATAAAATTTAACACACTTTTTTTAATTAAGGTTAATAAATTAAATAATGTCTAACTTTTTTTAAGAATTTTGTAGTTTAGTGTTAAAAAATTTAATTTAATAATTACTTTTTAAAAATATGTACAAATTAAGTTAAATTGTTGTTTATAAAATTTTTATTAAATTAAAATTTTTAAAAATTAAGTATTAAAAATTTAAATTTTCAATTTTTTGAATATATTATCTACTTTGAATTATTATAATTTTAAAAATATTCAAAATCATGTTTATTTATTTTATTAACAAAAAATAAAAATGATAATAGGTGAACCGAGCTTGGTGGTTCAGGTTTGAAATAAAATTTTGTGTTCAGTTTCTACTTTGAAACTTGATTAGGTTAAATTAAAATTTTATTTTTAAATTTTTTAAAACTAAAAGGAACCAAGAACCCTCTCAACTTCGGGGGATGTTGAAGACATGGAAGGGCCAAGTACTAGGGGATTTGAATTGATTGGTACCTCGCCAGTGAAGAGAGTGGAGAAAGCGCAGCAATCAGGTTCTGGAAAGCAAAAACATGAAAAGCTGATGTTGGAAGCACTTGATCTTTCTCTTAGCTTGCCTAGTGTTCTGCTACCTATTGGTGCATCTGTAGATACAGCCCAGGCTCCTGGTTCCCCAAGCAGAAGTGTTCAGTCTTTTAGTACGTTCCAGACAAATTCTAATGGTTTTACTGCATCGATGTGGTTTTCAGATAGAGAGCCCCCCGTAGTCTATAAACTCCAGCGGCTCCTTGATAGTTCCTCTTAAAAGCTCGTGGGCTAAGGAGTGTCCACATGAGTTCGTTCACTTGCTTTAACTACTTTTCTTATGAATGTAGGAGTGTCAACTTCGATCCTGCGGAGGAACTGGGTTGGAAATAAAGAGATTTTAGTATGAAAGTCCAATCTTTTAGTCTATGAGTTTGATGAGTGAGCTATAAATTGGGCTCTTTCACTGCTGTCTAGAACTAGGCCACGAGTCTGTATATAAGTACTCTGTTTTTTTTCCCTTGGAAAAGAGGAAATAATTCAACGTTTTCTTATTTTTCTTATCAAATTTTGACACGCAAAGAAAACTATGTGTTTAGTTTAGCAAAACAAAGTGGGTCTGTTTGGCTTCTCTTTTATTCTTTACTTTATCTTTTTCTTATATAAATAAAATATTGTTGCATGTTGTTCGCTGTGTGACGTTTTTTGAGAATAAGTGGGTTCCTTTCCGCCTGAGTTCAAGGATCGCATGAGTCGCTTTCTCATTGGCTAGAGATTTTTCAAATTGGACCCACCTAACTTGATTCTGGTTTAGATCGTAAGCCTGTGGTGATTAAGGTGGTCGTCAGGCGATGTGACTCAATAATCCTGTTACTGTATCACTGCTTCTTTTTTTGTAAAAGCTAAACTATATTTCAAATTTTCAATGACTTTCCACAATTTTAGCCTCCTCTTTTAACACTGTGCATGATAAATAATTAAATACACTAGTGGGTATCCCTTGAATTTGACCCACCTTGCCTTGGTGCCATTGGTGTTAACTTTGAGCTTGTGAATAAGTTTCTGTTCTATTCACGTACATAAAGTATTCACAACATGATGAAATTTTGATCCAAGGGTTGAGATTCGTCGACCTTTTGGACTTGACCTAGTGATAGGTAAAAAGAAAGAAATCCCAAAGGTCTACTGCAAACTCAAGACTTTTTCTCATGGGGTTTTACTTTATTAATTACATTACTTATTGTGATAGGTAAACAAAAAGTATGCCCTTACTCGTGTACTTCAATACATTAATTACATTATTTTTATTAATGTTTTAACCCAGGTAATTTTGATATGAATAAGAACAAAACCCATATTTTTTTTCATTTTAAACTGGAAATCTTCATAAAAAAATCTTTAAACAAAAAATATATAATATAAAAACTGAGATTGTAATAATTTTGCGTCCCTAATGGTGATTTAATTTGTGGAGCAAGTCTCACAAAAAAATAATGATAAAGGTTTTAAATTAAATTTGGGGAAGAATTTAAACAGAATAAATATTATCATCTTTAACACTTAATTAAAGTCTCGCTAAGCTAAAGCGCGAAGTCTAGAAAAATTCAATAATACGCAGTCTAATTTATACTTAATAGAAGTAAAGAAATTGAACAATGAAAAATAAAAATATCAAAATTTATAAATAAAAATTAATTGGAATTTGTTAAATAAATGATTTTATTAAATAATACATTTAAATAGTTAATCAAAGAAGAATAATAATTTTTTTGATAGGGAACGTGTAGGCTCATAATTTTTAAGGTCATCGATCATCACTAACAGTTGAAATTTACTTACTTTATGGGAAAGGTATGCAATACGATAGCTACCAATTCCCTGACCTCCCAGCCTTCAGCTTGCCTTCTCTTATTTAATTATTATTGGCCTTTGAAATTCCACTTTGAAGTATAATCTAATGTGTGAGCACTCGCATTGAGATGAAAACAAAACCTCATACTTGAAGTGCTCCATCATTCACATTCTCAAGTCATCATAAGAACTAAGAAGTAACCAAAATCCAAGTTGCTTAATAAATGTTCAAAAAGGGACATTAAGTTGGAGTCCTTTTTTAACATTTATTAAACATTAGGTCCTTTCTATACGTTTAAATTGAATTTTTGTTAAAACTTTGTAGTCTAATTTGCCCATAAAACAATGTCTATTATCTTGTTAGAAGTTGGACATTGCGCTTGTGTAATATATTCTCTTAAAAGGGTGGTTTCAAGTTAGGAAGGGCCTTTCCACGACTATTCTTTGTCAAGACATTAAAAGGCAAAAGCATAAATACATAAGATTGGCAATCAGTTCAATCATTTCTAAACATAATGCATAACTATTTCCCCTGATTAACCTTTTCTCCAACAAAATATGCTGATCCTATTTATTATTTTTTTTATTATTTTTTTTTTGTGCATAAAATGGAAAAGATAACAAACAGTTACATCGTACGTCGTGGGTAACGAGACCCAGCCATATCCTCTAGGAGGAATGCAAGGCATCCGGAGGGTGCAGATACAAAAGTGGTAACCCCCAAGTCGAAATTGACTGCGGCGGATGCTAACCAGTCCGCGCAGCGATTGCCTTCCCGGTGGATGTGACGAGGGAAGACCGTCCAGTTGCGGCTGAGAAGCTCTGTAATGCCGACCAAGAGGGGATTCAGAGATGTGAGGCGGGTAGCCGAGTCTGAAATAACCTGTAGCGCGACCTGAGCATCCATCTCCAAGAACACCCGGCGGTATCCCAGCTCCCAGGCCAACTGCAAGCCAGTGTATACGCCCCACAGCTCGGCTGTAAAAGAATTGCACCATCCCAGGTTTTGAATGAATCCTCCAAGCCAGGAACCGGTGCTATCACGGATAAGTCCGCCTGCGGAAGCCAATGCTGGATCTAACCGACTGGCGCCATCGGTGTTGAGTTTCACCCAGGCCGGCTCTGGAGGACTCCAGTCTATGAGCTACAATTGTCGAAGGTGCTGACCTGGCGCTAGGCTCTGGGACCAACATAAGGCATTGTGAATCTGGTGAGCGTACTCAAGAACCTTGTGGACCGGGGAAGAGGGCCAGGAGAATTGGGGGTCAAAAATGGACCGATTCCGCCATGACCACAATAACCAGCAGGCCGTCCCAAAGAGAAGGGACCACTCGAGACCATAAAACTGGCGAGAGCTGTGTAGATTTCTGGAGAGCCAGTCGTGGGACTGCAGACTGAAAAAGTCATGTGAATGGGTCAGGGGAGGGAAGGTGAGCCACAGACTGCGAGCTCTGGGACAATCACGCATCACGTGGAGAGAGGATTCCTCGACCTGGCAGTGAGGACAGTCGGCCGTCGGATGTAGGTGGCGGCGCCGCCGTTGTTGATTGGTGAGTAGTCTGTCATGTGCCAACAGCCAGAGAAAGGACCGGATACGCTGAGGACCTGACCAGCGCCAGAGAAGCCGCCAAGAGCCGGTAGAGTCCTCGGACTCCTGAGCCATCAGCAGCGAGTAAGCGGAGGCCGTAGTGCACTGGCCGGAGTCCGACCAACCCCATGTTAATCTGTCCTCCCCCGAGCGGTGATGAGGCGGGGGAATACCTGCAATAAGTAAACAAAGAGAGTGAGGAAGGAAAGACTGAAACTGAGGCCATGCCCAATTACCTGTGGAATCCACATAGTGTTGCACTAGGTGGGACTGGTCGCATAGGGGAATAGGCCGCAAGGCATGGGAGATAAGCGGACCCGACTGATCCACCCATGTATCTAACCAGAAACGTGCAGTCTTCCCATCAAATATCGCCCATTTCTGACCGCTAATGACGTGCGGCCAAACCGCTTTAATGCTCCTCCAGGTCATGGACGCTCCCGTGGCCCCTAGGGCCGGGGGGGACTATTGACATTCAGTCTGTACTTGGCTGCCACAATGCGGGTCCAAAGTTTGTCGGGGGACGAGAGGAGAGTCCACCCCAATTTGATTAACTGCGCGTCATTGGATTCCCGAATACGACGGAGGCCCAGCCCGCCCAAACTCTTGGGGGTGCAAACGGTGTCCCACGGCACTAGGTGGACCTTCCGAGCTCCCGGGGTGGAGCCCCAAAGGAAATTGCGCATGAGTTTTTCTAGTTCGTCGCAGAGATGACGAGGAAGACGAACAGTCTGCATGGTATATGTGGGAAGGGCGGAGATAACATATTGGATGAGGGTAGTACGTCCGGCTAAAGAAAGCTGCTGCCCTGTCCAATCCGAGAGGCGGTGATGCACCTTGTCCAGAATGTAGTGGTAAGTGCGCTGGGTGACTCGACCATGGAGTAAGGGAACGCCCAGGTAACGATCGAGATCCGTGGTCTGCTGAAAGCCCAACTCCCTACTCAATTGTCGGGCCAAAGTGCGCGGAACGTTCTTAGAGTAATAGCTGCGAGATTTAGCATGACTAAGCTGCTGACCAGAGACATTGCAAAAAGCTGCTAAAGTATCTCGAATTATCTCGGCCTGGGCGGTGGTGGCTTCAGAAAAAAGGATGAGATCGTCAGCGAAGAAAAGATGAGACATCGGGGGACCGGTCGGACTGAGACGAATCGGTTTCCAGCGACCCTGTGCAACGGAATGATTTATGAGGTGACCCAGGCGTTCCATGCAAAGGACGAACAGATAGGGCGATAAGGGATCCCCCTGGCGAATCCCTCTGGTAGGGGTAAAAGTTTCACTGAGCTCCCCGTCCCAAATGACTTGCATAGACACAGTGGATACGCACTTCATAATGAGGGAAATAAACGATCCAGGGAGCCCAATATCAAGGAGGGTGTCCTGTATGAAATCCCAGGATAGTCTGTCATAAGCTTTAGCCAGATCCACCTTAACCGCCAGTAAACCCTTCTTGCCTGATTTCCGGCGCATCGTATGAATGATTTCCTGTGCTATAATGATGTTATCAGTGATGGAGCGGCCAGGGACAAAGCTACACTGGTTCGGGGCAACCAGGTTGTCAAGAAAAGGTTGAAGTCGGCGGATGAGAATCTTAGTAAGTGCTTTGTAAATAACCGAGCACAGAGCGATAGGTCGAAACTGGGTGATGGAAGTGGGGGAAGGAACTTTGGGAAGGAGGACCAAAATGGTGCGGTTGAACTCCTGTTCCCACACTGTGTTCTGGAATGTGAGTTGTATGAAGCGAGTCAAGGAAGGCCCGACGGTGTCCCATTGCGATTGGTAGAATGAAGCCGGAAACCCGTCGAAACCAGGGGCTTTGTTTGGAGTTTGGGCAAAAAAGGCAGATTTGACCTCATCTGGGGAAAGAGGCCGAAGCAGGTCGGGAGCAGCTGTCTGGGGAAGGGAGGGAAAACCGCCCGGTAGATTGGGGCGCACGGTAGTAGGAGAGGCCTCAGTATAGAGGTCTTGAAAGAATCCTTGTACCATATTGCGAATGGCGTCCCGGCCGGAATGCGACAACCCCGAAGTGTCCTTTAAAGAGTTAAGGTGGAGCTTTCGGCATTTGGAAGTCGTAACAGCATGATAATAGCCTGTGTTGCGGTCACCCTGAACGAGCCATTGACATCGAGAATGTTGATGCCAGTATAATTCCTCTTGAAAAAGAACGTGCTCAAGCTCCTGACGGAGAGTAACTTCCAACTCTTGCAAAGAATGAGAGGGACGGGTGTCTAATGCCCGTTGGACCCCTTGGAGTCTAGCTAGAAGCCGCCTTTTGCGGGAGAAGATGTGTCCAAAAGCCGAGTGATTCCACTTCCTTAATTGTTCGCCCAGATGGTGAACCCTCGCACAAAGTGTGGGAAGAGGAAACTGCCAATGTTCGGCGACCGTGCGGGGAAAGCCCTCATGAGTCACCCAAGCAGATTGGAAGCGGAAGGGACGCGTAAAGGAAGAGTCTCTGTGGCGTTGGAGGAACTGCACTAGGAGGGGGCGGTGATCGGACTTGAGGAACGGCAGATGGGTAACAGACGTATGGGGGACCGAGTGAAGCCAAGAGGGGGAACAAAATATACAATCCAACCGGGCGAGGTGAGTGCCCCGACGCCACGTGAACCGGGGGCCAGTAAACCCCGGGTCCTGGAGATGACAGCATTGAATGCAGTCCCGGAAGTGAGGATTGATGACCCGGTGGTGAGGCTCCGCGCCTCGTTTATCGGCTCGGTCAAATTTGGCGTTGAAGTCGCCCCCTATGAGCCAAGGAAGAGTCGTGGCGCTGGCGATGGTACGGAGGTGGGACCACAGATGGTGCTGAAGGGAATACGTAGGGCTAGCGTAGATGCCCGTAAAATTAAACGAGAGCTGGGACCACTCGATTCGGACATGCAGAAATTGACGGTGGGCAAGAAGGACCGTAACCTGAACTTCGGACTGCTAGAGCAACCATATGCCGCCGGAAAATCCGTGCGCTTCCACCCGGAAAGAATGAGGGTGCTGATCCTATTTTCCTATCTTGTAACTGGAACATATCCATACCAGAGTTACTCGATGCTTAAGCAACTTAGTGCATTTTTTCCACCTCAATGGACCAGCCCACTCCCAAGAACAACTTATAAAGTCCAAAATCGATATAAAAGAAACGAGCAACCAACGTTCGAGACAACGGTCATAGAACAAAAACCTGACGTGACAGAAGACCAACCTCCAGCTGTAAAGGGCCGTGCACCCAACTGTTACCCATCAGCAATCTGCAAAGATAAGCATCATATCCCTAAATTTTCTCAACGTTTCGGTCTTTTTTTCACCTCAATGGGACCAGCCACCTCCCGAGATCAACTTTATAAAGTCCAAAAATGAGAACACCCTCACCCAGTAACCCAGCTGTAAAAACCAGATGTGAAAGGAGAGTAAAAAGTTGTGCACCGTAACCGACCGTCAAAAATTAGATGTGACAGAAGACCAACTCCGGTTGTAAGAAGTTGTGCACCAGCTTGAATTGTTTGAATTATTATATATCAATTTTATAACAATTTAATACTTGTAAAATTTTTAAAAATTAAACTTTTTATTTTGTCAATTTAATTTTTAATTCAAATTTTAAAATGTTTATTATGTTCAAATTTGTGACTTTTTATTTACTAGACTTTGTTAACCTAATTTTATTTATCGAAATTTGTTAATTTATTATTTTTATTTATAAGATTTTGTGAACCTAACTTCTACACTAATAAAGCATTTTGAGAAAATTTTGAATTAAATTTAAGTGAATTTATATATAACAAAAAACATTATATTTTAACTTAAAAACTTAAGTCAATATATTATGAATTATATTTTATTTTTTATCTATTTTTAATATAAAGTAATTTTATTTGTGCATTTTTTATATTTTATACTTTCAAATAAATTAATCCATATTACTTTTCACAGGCATTGGATGCCGTTTTCCATCTATCTACCATTTTTTGGGCCGACGACCTAATATTATTCTTATTTGTTTTGATTGTTTATTCATTTGTCTGAATTTATTTTTGAAAATTTTACTATATAAAATACAATTGATATTTATTTTTATTTTACATAAAATTTTAAATTACAAATTGAGAGTTATAATAAATATGTTTTCAATTTAAAATTTGTATTTTAAGTTCAATTCAAATTTGATGTACATCCGACCAAAATCAATCTAAGATCAAGAAGTTTCGCAATGTGGTGTTGTTATAAAATGCTTGATCTCGACGACTTCCGTTAGTTAAGCTTTAATGCATCTCATTCGGCTAATCAGTGTCGTTAAATCATATTCACATATTTATACCAAATTTACACATATAAAAATAAATAATACATGATTAAAATTGAGAAAACTTTAAAATTTTGAGTTATATTTAAGTGAATTAGTATATAACCAAAATCATTATATTTAACTTAAAAACTAAGTTAGTATATTATGAAATATATCTTTATATATAACTCATTTTATTCTTATATCTATTTATTAATATAAAACAATTTTATTAGTGAATTTTTAATATTTCTTCCTCCTAAATAAATTAATCCATATTAATTAATTTTCCATTAATACCATATCAATTTTCCCTCAGCACATAATGAATGAAAGGTCATGTAATTCATTATATGAATCATTAGTTATAAAATTCTAATCTATACCCAAATATAATATCAATATAAATTATAGGGAGACTTATTTTTTATCTTTTTAATGTAAGATAACTCCATTTATAATTTTTAAAAATAAGGACTGCCCCAGTCTTGCCCAACTCATTGTCATATCTACAAACACAAAAAAACATAGTGTCCTAAGTTATCAATACACAGCTGGCAATAAGTTGAGTCAAGCTGGAGCACAGATTGTTGTTGGAGGTAGATTTTGAAGCTTGGTTGGGCTCAAGATGACAAATTTGAGCTTAAGCTTTATCGAAACTAAAGTAACCCAACCTGAACTATTCTTAAAATTAAAATATAAAAAATAATGTCATTTTATTTGTATATCTCAGGCCTCAAGACGGATTGGTCTAGGCAATCCAAAACTTGATCAATCCGTGCCTACGCAAGGTGAGCCCAAACTCAATTACCATCTCTTGCGTAAGCCCAAACTCAATTACCATCTCTATATAAGACAACAATGCAGACTGACCCACCCGCGACAACTAGCAATCATCATGCAAATTGGGACGAATTCCAGGAGGCGCCCAGCACAAAGAATCTCATTGTCGTCAGAATAAAGGACGCTAAGTCTGATTTTGTTCTTCTTATTTATTTTTCTAACATGAATCAGACGAGTGGTTTTGGAATGTATGCATCTTTAGATTTCATGAGTATAAAAACTAATATTTAGCATGGTTCCGCCGCGTTCTGGCGGGACTGAACGTTGCTGTTTGGATCCATGAGATTGATGGCTTGTCGTGTGAGCTTTGGTGTTGAAGTTCCTGCAAAACAAAGAAGGCACGTTGGGGTTGTTTCCCGATAAGCCCCTCCGACGCTCAAGTTAGGTTTTTGGTCAAGGTAAGTTTGCTGTAATCAGAGAAAAGTAGGGTTGTGATTGTATACCTCCGTTATGGCAAAGCTATCCCTTATATATGGTGCATGTGCTAGGTTTAAGTTTTTTACGTGTTTGCATGGGAATCCTCCATCTGCAAATGGGCCGTGAAGCATGGGCCAGGCGGAGTAGGTATGGGGCTGGTCTTTTAAGAATGGGTCGATCGGCCCTTGGATTGTCATGTCTGGGTTCGGGCCCAACATGTCCGGCCCGACCATAAGCCCCCCTACTCCTCGAGTCTGAGCAAAGAGAAGGGTCGGAGGAGTATTCGAAAGTCTTGTAGCTCGTCCGTGAGACAGCTCGCAATAAGCTCAATTGATCGGGCGTCGACGGGTAGTACGTGACTGCTC
>JANVCQ010039084.1:0-11418 GCA_025531925.1 Erythroxylum plowmanianum
TTCCAATTTCTAGTCCAATTTCTCCCCAAAATTCTAATGGCTCAAAATTAATAATCCTACATCATTTATCTAAATTTCCAATACCATTGGACATAAATTTTTACTACCAGTAACCGATCAGTCTGCCACTTGGCAATTTTTCTAATCCAAAAATTACATCGAAAATTTTCAGAAAAATTTCTCTAACATTGACTAAAAATTTTAAAACCTCAAAGACCCTTTCCAACTTAATTTTCATACACAAAAAATCACATTTTTCATATCAAACACATTTGTTACCAAATATACCGGGAAATGTCATGAATGCATGTACAGTCATTTACATGTGAAAATTTTACTATTCACGTGTATATGTGAATGCATGAACATATCAACGATTTCAAGCACTCATAAATCATTCCAAATTACTATTCTACCCTTCCCATCAGTGATGGGATGTTACACATTTGCAATCATATAAGAAAATTATTTAAATCCTTAAATCAATGTAACTTGAATTGCATTAGATGCTATAAAATAATCCCCAATAATGGTGTCAAAAATTTGTTAAAGATTTAAATAAAAAACTTTGGTGTAAACTTTATTTATCGTAAACAATAAGATAAATCACTAAAATTTAAAATAAAAACAAATAATAGATAATTAAACATTGAAATATGTAGTAGTGAAATCGTTGGTTGATTAATGATAAAAACTAGGAATTACTTCTATCCTTATTTGTTTTCATTTCACCTTCTTCATTTAATACTACTTACCCTAGATATCCAATAATTATGATTATCTCTCTTGAGATCTAATCAAATAATCTAAATTAAAATAGATAGAAATTGAATTATGATCTCTCAATCTATCAAAACCCTACCTAGCTATGCAACTAGATTTGTAGCAATCTCATAAGTAACTAATAAATAATTAAGATCTCTCTTTAATTGCCTATTAATTTGAAGTTTATATGTCTATTAAGGTACTATCTCTCGCTGGGCAACAAAAAGCAAATAATCTAATATAATCTTTCAATTCAAATTGAATATAAAGCAATAAACATCACAAACATATTCTTTAAAAATCATGAATGTAAAGTTTAACAAATAAATTAAGAGAATTCCTAAAAAGAATTTAGCAATCCATATATGTAACTATATATGCCAATTGATTCATCATTAACATTCATTAACAACAAGGATATAAAGAAAAGAGTAGAGAATTGAGATTAGATGTCTTCTCTTCTTTCCTTTGAGTTAGAATTCTGCAGCTTTTATTCTTCAGTTTTTTCTCATTTTGATCTCCTCTTTTTATGTTTTCTAGTTGTCCTTTTCGTATTTTTCTTTTCCTTTTACACACTTTAGCCTTCTAGGTTCTTTTTAGGGTTTTTCCACATGTTCTGGTTCCAAATATAGCCTCATATTGTATAAAAAATTCATGACTTGAAAAAGATGGAATTTGCTCTTTACATAATCATGCATCTCATGCATGATCATGCACTACCTTGCTCCAACTCTCTATCCCGATCGTGCAAGACTATACCAGAGAGCTCACCAACTTATTGCTATTTAATGCATGATCAAATGTTGTTCTCCAACTCCTTGTTCATCTTCTCTTCAATTTGTTTTTGTCTCCACTCATCATCAAACACATCAAACAACCCTTGAAACATACAATTAAGATTAAATTCTTACCTTAAATAACAATTAATTAAACAAAACAAACAAAAAAACTAATAAGAATATAAATATAATTCCTAAACTATGATTATTGAATGTGTTTAAATTTTGATTGATATGGTATGATACACTTAGTGATTAATGTCTTAGAAATGCTTAAGATACTCACTTTAACTCATATGTGATTTTAGGTACAATTTGGAAGCAAATAAATTAAAGTGAGTTAAAAGTACTATATCTGGGTTATTTTCTGAAGATCAATTTTTACTTGTCTTCATGGAGCAAGAAGAAGAAAATTTTAAAAGCAAGATATTGGAAAAAGAGACAAAAATGACAGTGCAAGATAAAGAAAAACACAGTGCAAAACAGCAACGTAACATAGACAGTGTCTTCTTTTTGCGTTTAACGCAAATAGAGTCTACGCAACTTCTGTGTTTAATGTAGATGGCATGCGTTTAACGTATGTGTTTTGATAAAAAACGTAGGGGTCATAATAGAGCTGGCGAGAAATGCATGAATAGTGTCTGTGGACCAAAAACCCTGATATTAATTCGTCCCATCAATACACGGTGCAATGCAGTGAAGAGACGAGAAGCACAACTTGACTGGAGACATTGGAGAAGAGTTGCAGCAGGCGTGAAGGGGTGGACCAAAAACTCATATCTTAAATTGTCACATCGATGAATAGTGAGAGGAAATAGAGAAGAGGTAGAAATGGAGAACTTGGCTCAGGCTAGCTTCCCGACGCCGGTTCAATAGGAATATCATCGCCAAATCACGGTTAAACTCTTTCTATCATTTTAAGTTGTAATTTCTTTTTGGATTGTTGTGTTGGTGTTGAATTGATTGGTTTTGGGATGAATGATCTGAATATGTTATTTTGATTGTTTTATTTTGAACCTATTGCTAAAACATTGAATGTAATCCGTAATCGTTACTTCTGATGTTTATGATTTGCATCTAACAATCATTAATCGTTAGGAACAACATAACTTAGGTTAGATAACCCGAACCTATGAGGTTATTGCCTATATTGATCATTTTTTGATTCATAATGTGATTGTGAAATTAAATCTAGATACGAGGTTATTGGGTAGTTAGGATTAATTAATGATTGTATCTTGATTAAATACAACCTAAGGGAAAATTGAGATTTGTAGAGCATTCTATTAGTCTCAGATCAATAGTCCGAAAAGAGTTGTAAAAACCTTAGAATGATGGAATATGCTACCCTAAAAATGGACCTTACTTATAGTCGACACTTTTCTTATTTTTGATTGTTCGTTTTAATTTGTTTTTGATAGTTTACTTTTACTTTAATTTCTAAATTGTTTAAAATCCAAACCCCCCCATATATTTCCTTGCATCAATTAATTTTGTTACGGAAATTAACTAAATATTCCTTATGGATTCGATCCCGACTCATCATAACTACAAATTTTAATGTGCAGAGTTAGGTAAATTTTGCAATGCATTTGACATGCACTGTCAAATTTTGGTGTCGTTGCCAGGGAGTGTGGTAACTTAATTTTTGAATTTGATTTTAGATGGTGTTTTGTGAATATATTTGTTTATAATCATTCTTTTTGTTACTTGTTAGTTTTTAATTGTCCATTAGTGTTGGCACATGGTAGTGACCAGATCTCCTTGTAGAGAAATTGAGTAACTTATTCCGAAGATTGAGAGAACATTGCGGAGATTGCATAGGAAAGCAAGGTCAACTTTGGTAGGCAAATTGGAATCATAATCCAAAGACACAATTGCAAATTCTAGAACTCTAAGGGAGTTGGCTGCACCCGATTTAACTCAAAGACCATTATACATAACATTTCTGAATTTCACTAAACATGTTACCTTTGAGTTAAATTCTGAATTAATTCATTTATTGCCTAACTTTCATGGCCTTGCAAGTGAGGATACACATAAGCATCTTAAGGAACTCGATGTGATGTATTTGAGCTTGAAGCCTCACGGGGTGACTTATAAGTAAATCATGTTGAGGGTCTTTTCGTTCTCACTCAAAGATGCAGCAAAGAAATAGCTATTTGACTTATCAGTTGGAAGTGTGAATACATGGTTGGAGATGAAGAGATTATTCTTGAAAAAATATTTTCCAGCCTTAAAGATATCAATTATTTAGAAGGAGATATGTGGTATTAAGCAACACAATGGAGAATCTCTTTACAAGTACTGAGAACAGTTCAAGAAGTTATGTGCCAGTTGTCCATGCCACAACATACCAGAGCAACTTCTCATCCAATATTTTTATGAAGGGTTGCTACTGATGGAGAGGAGTTTGGTTGATGTGACAAGCGGTAGGGCACTTTACGAGAAGACTTATGTGCTAGTTGTCCACACCACAATATACTAGAACAACTTCTCATCCAATATTTTTATAAAGGGTTGCTGCCAATGGAGAGGAGTTTGGTTAATGAGGCGAGCGGTGGGGCACTTTATGAGAAGACTTATCTGCTAATTGTCCACACCATAACATACCAGAGCAACTTCTCATCCAATATTTTTATGAAGGGTTGCTGTTGATGGAGAGGAGTTTGGTTGATGTGGTGAGCGGTGGGGCACTTTGCGAGAAGACTCTCATTGAAGCCAGGATATTACTTGAGCAGATGGTTGTTAACACCTAACAATTTGACACTTGCAATAATGTTCGATGAGTAAATGAGGTAAACACTTCATCCATTGAACATCATTTGGATGAACTTACATCTTTTGTAAGATAGATTACAGTTGGACAGTCATAGGTGAAAATGTGCAGGAGGATATGTTCAAACATGAGTCATCCAATTAATGAGTGCCCAACATTGCAAGAGGGGAGTATGGAGTATGTGAATACTGCAGAACTTCCCAAACCAATTCAAAATGTCAGTGCCATAACCCTGAAGGGAGGAAAGGAGATTGAAGGTCCCAAAAGAACCTCATCAAAGATTGCTATCGAGGAAGAGATTGAAAAGGAGCTAGAAAAGGAAAAAAAATCTATCATCAAGTATGAAGGTAAATTTTGAAAGTCCCAATATTATTAAAACTAAACCTCCCCCTTTTCCAAGTAGATTAATAAAACCAAACAAGGATGACAAAGACAAAGAGATATTGGAGACTTTCTAAAAGGTAGAAGTCAATATACCTTTGCTCGAAGCAATCAAGTAAGTACCAAGGCATGCCAAATTCCTCAAAGAACTATGTACACATAAGAGGAAACTGAGGGGTGATAAGAAAGTGATGATAGGTGAGAACGTATTGGCAGTATTCAAAAAGAAGATGCCTCCAAAATGTTGGGATCTAGGTATGTTCACCATTCCTTGCGAAATTGGTAATATTATGATCAATAGAGCTATGTTGGATTTATGTGCTTCTATTAATGTGATGCCTCATTCGATTTATGTTTCTTTGAATTTGGGCCCTTTGAAAAAAATGAGTGTAATCATACAATTAGCTGACTGCACTAATGCTTATCCTAATGGTATGGCTGAGGATGTTTTGGTGCAAGTGAATAAATTATTTTTTTCTGTAGATTTTTATGTTGTGGATATGAATGATGACATCTCATGTAATCTGATACCTATCTTGTTGGGGAGATCGTTTCTTAATACAACTCAAACTAATATAGATGTTCATAAAGGCACCCTCACAATGGAATTTGATGGGAAAATGATTCATTTTAATATTTTTGATTCCATGAAACATCCTCCTAATGACCATTGTGTTCTTTCAGTTAATGTGATTGACCCTTTATTGCAATAATTGTTTAAATTAAGTTGCAAAGATTATTTGGAAATGGTTTTAACCGAAGATATGAAAGTAGAAGTCAACACTAATGTTGAGATGGGAGAAGAGCTTGTGGAAATGACAGCCACCTTAGACTCATTGGATATGATTTGGCTTCTATACAACTACCTGAAGCTCACTAGAAGTTGTTACCTTCTAATGTGCAGGCACCAAAATTAGAATTGAAGTCACCCCTTACACATCTGAATTATGCTTATTTGTGAGATAAACATACTCTCCCATCTATCATCTTAGCGGAGTTGACTTCAATTCAGGAGGAGAGGCTAATTCGAATGCTAAGAGAGCATAAGAAGGACATCTGGTGGACTATCATAGATATCCAAGGGATGAGCCCTTCTATATGCATGCACCACATTTTGTTGGAGGAGGATGCAAAATCTGTCAGGCAAGCTCGGTTTGGTTGAATCCTCTAACGATGGAAGTTATGAAGAAGGAGGTGTTGAAGCTTCTCGATGTTGGGGTTATCTACTCGATTTCTGATAGTAAGTGGGTAAGTCCTGTCTAGGCAATTCCAAAGAAGTCTGGAATCACCATTGTGACAAACGAGGAAGGTGAATTGATTCTCACTTGAGTGAAAACTGGATGGCGAGTATTTATTGATTATAAAAAGTTAAATTTTGCTACTTGTAAAGACCACTTTCCTCTTCCTTTTATTGATCAGATGCTTGAGAGATTGACTGGTTATGACTATTATTGCTTTTTAGATGTATTTTTAGGTTATCTTCAAATCCCAATCGCACCTAAATGTCAGGAGAATACCACATTTACATGCCCATTCGGTACATTTGCCTACCAAAGGATGTCATTCGAATTATGTAACAAACTTTCCCTTAAGAATCTTGCCATTATCTTAAAACAATGTCTAGAAACTAACCTAGTGTTGAATTGGGAAAATTGTCATTTTATGGTGAATCAAGGTATAGTTTTAGGCCGTGTGATATCTACTAAGGGTATTGAAGTAGATAAGTACAAAGTTGATCTCATTTCTTCTTTACCTTACCCCATTAATGTGAGGGAAGTGCGTTCTTTTCTTGGGCATGTAGGTTTTATCGAAGATTCATTAAGGACATTTTGAAGTTAACTGCACCATTATGCAAGCTTCTTCAACAAGATGTCTCCTTTGAGTTTGACGAGAGGTGTAAGGAAGCATTCAACAAATTTAAGAAACTTTAGACATCCCCACCAGTTATTCAACTACTAAATTGGAACCTCCCATTCGAAATCATGTATGATGCAAGAGCTTATACAATAGGGACGATTCTAGGACAAAGAGTGGGAAAGGCTTTGCATGCCATTTACTATGCTTCAAAGACTTTAAACCCAGCTCGATTGAATTATTCCATTACTAAAAAATAATTGTTATATGTGGTTTTTTCTTTGGAAAAATTTGATCGTATTTGCTTGGTGCTAAAGTGATTGTTTATTCTGACCATACAGCTTTACGGTACTTGCTCACAAAGAAAAAAGCAAAATTGAGGCTAATAAGATGATTATCCTCCTTTAGGAATTCGACTTGGAGATCAGAGAAAAGAAGGAGGTAGAAAACCTATTGGCGGACCATCTCAGCCATTTGATAAAGGAAGAAGACGATATCCCTCTACGAGAAAGCTTTCTGGATGAGCAATTATTTTCTGTCGATGCGACCCTACCATTGTATACAGACATTGTCAATTTTTTAGTAACTAAGGAATTACCTATTGGTTTGTCAAAGGCTCAAAGGGATAAGCTATGAAGTGAAGTGAAGTCCTATGTATGGGATGACCCATATCTTTGGAGGTGTTGTGCAGATCAAGTTATCAAGAGATGTGTACCAAAAAATGAATACTCAATTTTAGCCTTCTACCATTCGTACGCTTACGGAGGACATTTTGGAGTGAAAAGGATATCTCATAAAGTTTTGGAAAGTGGTTTGTACTGGACAATATTGTTCAAAGATGCATATACCTTCTGGAAATCTTATGATAGATGCCAACGGTCAGATAACCAGTCTTGTAAGGATAAATTACCACAAATTCCTTTGCTTTTCTATGAAATTTTTGACATTTAGGGCATTAATTTTATAGGAATTTTCCCGCCATCTTTTGGCTTTACTTATGCATTGCATGCGGTTGATTATGTTTCTAAATGGGTGGAAGCCAAAGCCACGAGGACTAACAATGCCAAGGTTGTTGCAAGTTTTGTTAAGGCTAACATTTTTTCTAGGTTTAGGATACCGAAGGCCATCATTAGCGACAGGGGAACCCACTTCCACAACAAGGTAATGAAAGTAATGTTCAAAAAAATCACATCACGCATAAAGTTTCTACTGCTTACCATCCCCAAACCAATAGGCAAGATGAAGTCCCAAATCAAGAAATCAAGTTAATCCTGGAGAAAATCGTGCAATTCAATAGGAAGGATTAGAGTGTAAGACTGGAAGATGCATTGTGGGCATACAGGATGACAAAATACCAATTGGAATGTCACCTAGGCTAGTGTTTGGAAAGCCATGTCATCCTCTAGTGGAATTACAACATAAGGCATATTGGGCTATCAAAAGATGCAACATGCACTTGGATGATGTGGGAATGCATAGGAATTGCAGCTTTAAGAGTTAGAAGAGATGAGGAATGAGTGATATTAAAATATAGTGATATATAAGTAAAGGCTGAAAACTTTTTATGATAAGACGATTTTAAGAAAAAGCTTCTCAGTGGGCCAGAAGTGTTATTATATCATTCCAAACTGAAACTCTTTCCTGGTAAGTTGCATTCCTATTGGATTGGTCCATTTGTTATCACTCATTTCTTTCTTTTTAGTGTAGTGGAGATATGGAGCCTCAAAATTGACAAGACATTCTGAGTGAATGGTCATCACTTGTAGTCGTATTATGAGGGCTTCCAAATGGAGGATTTGGAGGTGTTGATGCTAGAGGATGTGATTGGTGTCACTTAAAACACACAACTAGAGGTCGAGCCAATGACGTTAAATAAAGGCATTGCTTAGGAGGCAATCCAAGGGAAGTTAATTTCTGTCTTTCACATTTTCACATTTGCTATTTCTGTTAACTACTCCATTTCTTACATTTGATTTTACATTGAGGACAATGCAAGTTTTAAGTGTGGGGGTGGGGTACATTAGTTTTAATGCATGTTTTTGGCCCTAATTATAGCTTATGTGACTTCTAAGGCAGTTTTAAAAATTAAACGAACAAAATCAAAAAATTTCTTGTTTTCTATTGCTTTTAAGATTATTTAGTCATAATTAGAGTTTGAATTGATTAGTAAAATCCATAGCAAAATTTGGCATGTACTTTTACTCTTGTGGATTGTTAATGTGCATTATCTTTAAAAGAATAGTGACTAGTTGTAAACAAAGCCGATAAGATTTTGAGCCTTATTTGACTAGCACTTCCACATCGGTCTCATTGTCTTTTGATAATGTGTGACTTTCATGACATGTACATCCTGATATTCGAGACCACATTTTATCACATGCATTAATATGGACATGATTAGGTATTTTTTGTTTTTCATAAACTACATTAGCTAAATAACCTATCCTATTAACATGATTTTTCCCTTGATAAGTCCCTTTGAGCTTTAGCCTTTCTTTTTATATCAACCATATTACATACTTTATACTTAACCAAATGTCCTACCCAAGCCATAAAGTTAGTGGAACATTTGTGATTGGTGAGTTTAGAGATTTATAAAATTATAAGTGTGGGGTTGTACACACGTGTGGGTTAGTTAATGTTGGGATGTTTTGTTATGTCTTATCATTGAAATCCCCATATTTATGTAGTTTCTTTTAATGTTAAAAAATGAAAATGAAAAAGAAAGAAAGAAAAAAAGAATGAAAAATTTTTTGTTTGAATAATTTTTGTTTGAATAGTTTAAGTGTACCTATGGAGATATCTTGTTTAAACACCTTTTTTCCAGGTCTACCTGTAGATTCCTCAATTTCTAAGGATAGTGAATATTGATAGACCATGAGTAGAAACTTTGGATGTTGAGTTCTTGTTTAGGTTTTGAAAGTCATTCACCTTTACTTATGGTTATCTATTTTTAAGAAATATGAAAATGAATTAAAGTTTTTGTTTGTGATTTTGATTTTGACGATTTGCCCAAGGACGATCAAAGGTTAAATGTGGGAGGAACTTGATATATGTTTAAAATTTGATTCATATGGTATGCTACACTTAGTGATTAATGTGTTAGAAATGCTTAAGATACTCACTTAAACTCATGTGATTTTAGGTACAATTTAAAAGCAAATATATTAAAATGAGTCGAAAGTACTGCATTTGGGTTATTTTATGAAGATCAATTTTTACTTGTCTTCGTGGAGCAAGAAGAAGAAAAATTTAAGAGCAAACAACTGAAAAAAAGAGACAAAAATGACAGTGTAAGATGAAGAAAACACAGTGCAGGAGGATAAGGTAGAAACGGTAGCGTAATGCAAGCAACATCTGTGTTTCTGCGTTTAACGTAGACAACGTCTGCGCAACGTCTCTGTTCAATGCAGATGGCATGCATTTAACACATATGTTTTGGTAAAAATGCATGGGGCATAATAGAGCTGGAGAGAAGTGCGTGAATGGTGTTTGTGGACCAAAAACCCTAATATTAATTCACCCCATCAATACACAATGTGATACAGTGAAGAGAGAAGAAGCATAGCTTGGTTGAAGAGAGGGTTGGCGTAAAGGGATGGACCAAAAACTTACATTTTAAATTGTCACATCGATGAATAGTGAGAGGAAATAGAGAAGAGAGTAGCGTGACACCACCTAAGCATATGGTGAAGATGGCTCACGGTTGGAGAAAAAAAATAGAAATAGAAGGCTAGCTTCTCGACACCGGTTCAATAGGAATATCGATGTCAAGTCATGGTTAAGCTTTTTCTATCATTTTAAAGTTGTCATTTATTTTCGGATTGTTGTGTTGTTGGTGTTGAATTGATTGGCTTTGGTATGAATGATCTTAATATGTTATTTTGATTGTTTTATTTTGAACCTATTGATAAAACATTGAATGTAATCTATAATCGCTACTTTTGATGTTTGTGAGTGGCATTTAATGATCATTAATCATTAGGAACAACATAACTTAGGTTAGATAACCCGAACGTGTGAGATTACTGCCTGCATTGATCGTTTTCCGATTCATAATATGATTGCCAAATTGAATTTAAAGATCGTATCCTAAGTTATTGATAGTTAGGTTTAATTAATGATCGTATCTTGATTAAATACAACCTAAGGGAAAACCGAGATTCGTAGAACATTCTATTAGTCTTAGATCAATAGTCCGAAAAGGGTTATAAAAACGTTAGAATGATGGAATATGCTTGATCATGTTTAGTTTAAGATTGACCCTAGAACTGGACCTTACTTATAGTCGACACTTTTCTCATTTTCGATTGTTTGTTTTAATTTGTTTTCGATATTTTATTTTTACTTTAATTTCTAAATTGCTTAAAATCCAAAAAACCCCCCATATATTTTCCTTGCATCAATTAATTTTGTTACGGAAATTAACTGAACATTCCCTGTAAATTCGATCCTGACTCACTATAACTACAAATTTTAGTATGAAGAGTCAAGTAAATTTTGCAGTGCACTCGACATGCACTGTCAATTATCATCTAAGAAAACACTTAAAAATCATACTCTTAACACTTAAACAATACACTATAAATTATACCTATTAAATTAAACCTAATCTAAAACCCAAATAAGCTCAAATTTAGGTTTGGAATAAATTATTTTGATACATAATGTTGGGACCCGATCCGGGAACCGGATCCCAACCGAAAAACGAAGCAAACGAACGTGATCGAAACCAAAACGATTTTAAATCGGATAACTGAAACACAAGATGCAGAAGAAATCGAAAAGCGAATACGAATACGATCGAATCGAAGCAAATCAAATACTGAGACGAACGAAAGCGGATCCGAAAACATATAC
>JANVCQ010039250.1:0-11410 GCA_025531925.1 Erythroxylum plowmanianum
TTCCACTAAGAACAAAATATAAGTGTAAAAGAAACAAGTAATCAATTATATGCCATGACTACCAAATAAGATTAGGATTTTAATAATGCATTTGGTTACTCCCATTATTTTATTCTTAATAATAACCCTCACTACTATTTGGAAAGGTTGCTCTAATCTTTCTAGTGGGCTAGGATCCCATTTAAAAATAGTTGATGTTGAGTTTGCTCAATAAACCAATTAGACCTAAATTAGGTAGAAAACAATTTGAATCATATCTCATGTGACTCCTAGATCTGTTAGGTGATAACTCTTACCAAAACATATCATATAAGTTATTCCTAACCCTCCCCCTAAATTCATGTGATCATGAGTTTATAAAACCCATTAGCATAAGACTAAACATGTTGGGGTTAAAGCGGCCTTGAGTTTACTCAACAAGCCTACAATAAACAAAACTCTGGTTTATTCTTATAACAATGGAAGACTATAATCATGTTCTCAACATTTACTTAATATTTAAACAAGGGATTTAATTTTGTTCATCTCATTGAACATAAAATTTCATGTAAAATATTACGAGATACATATATATATATATATATATATATATATGTATGTATGTAGGTATGTATGTATATCAAACATATAAATAAAGTATGCATTTTATGCTCTCAAATCAAATTATATACATAAAATATCAAGCTTCATTTGATACTAGTTATTGATCTTCATAATCTAAAATAACATTTCCAACCCCTTTAAAAAATTTAATTAGATTAAAACCGTTGATTCCTAAATAAATTAGATTCCTAAATAAATTAGATTCCTATTCTAATTATAAATTTAATTTGATTTGAAAACAATTTTCAAATCAACTGAAAACGATTTCCAATTATCTTGACTCCGTTGATAAAATTTAATTGAAAATAATTTTCAATAAATCGTGCTTCTTTCTTATTATAATTTAAAAAACTCTTTTTCAAAATTATATAAATAACATATTCTAATCCAATTAGAAAACTATTTCTAATCTAATTAGAAATTATTTTTCCTTAATTAGAAAACTATTTTCTAAAATTAAAAGGAAACTACTTTCAGAATTAAATAAAACACTTTAAATTTAATTAAGAAAGTTATTATATATATATTTATTTATTTTGAGATTTATTTCTTGACTAATTAGAAAATCTTTCTTTAATAAGTTAGAAAACTACTTTTAAAATATCAAAGAAAACACATTTTTCCAAATTAATAAATGAAATCACTTTTCAAAATTTAATCAAGAAAATTATTATTTATAAATAAAAAAACAATTTCTAAATAAATTAAATAATAATTATCTAAACAAATAAAATTATAAATTTAATTTATCTCAATCAAATTAAAATAAATAGATTTAATTAAGAAACAACTTTCTTAATTATTGAAGAAAACACTTTTCTTAGTTTTAATGAGTCTAATTAATTAATTTCCATCTAATTGAAACTAATTAATCTTATTTAAAAACTACTTTTCTAATTAATTAATTTCAATCTAATTGAAAATAATTAATTCTAATTTTAGAAGCTACTTTTCTAAAGTTAATTAGGAATCAATATAATTATTAATCTCAATCAAATTAAGAAAAATAGTTATCTTAATTTTGGAATTGATTTATGAATTTTAAGGCAATTTTAAAATTATGTTTGGAATTTGATTAAATTAAGAATACATTATTACTAATTTAAATAATTCCTTTTTAAGTTTAGGTCATACTTGAACTACTAACCAAACAAACCCATTCCTAATCCTATTGTCACCTCTTCTTCAACCTGCTGCTGTCGTCTGTCTATCTATCTATGGTCACCGCCACCACTATGCGTCTTCTCCAGTTCGATGCCATCAGTTTGCTGTCACCTTCTTATTCATTTGACAAATTTTGTGAACAGTAACTTGGACCAAGTTACTATTCACGTTAAGTGTTTCCTCAACCACAGATGCCACATACCTATGATCGCATCCTCTGGGCATTGAGAGTGGAGAGACTTTTTATGGTGGCATGTCAGTGAGTGATGGATTTGTGTAAGTTGCTAATGGATAGAAGGAGAGATTTGGATTTGTGAACCCAAATTGAGAATTGCAGAAAGCCAATCTTTCATGGAAGCAAATAACACACAGAGGGAGTTTTGTTGATCTTATCACAGATGCCAATACCCAAAAAACAAGCAACAAATTGCATGCCAGGATTTCAGATTCTTAATCAATTGGTCATAAGGTTTACATAGTTTTAGTCTAAAACACTTTTTAGACATCAGTTGCAAACCTTTTACAATTCAATTCCAAATTTCAGTGATAATACACAATTTAATCAAATCATAGAATTAAAATTTGCTATGATACCACTGTTGAGAAACCGGGGGATCCGATCTCGACCGCAGTGAAATAATCATGAAACTTTTTTGTGACTTTGATTTCTTGAAAACTAAGATCAATTTTAGTTCTATAAAATGATTAACAAATAATAATAAAGTGAAATCTAATTCGTACCTTATTCTAAAGCTTAATCTTTGTTTTGTCGTATCCCTCGAATTGTTCCCGAAACTGATCTATCTAAACCACTGTAGCCACACAAGTATCTGGCCTCTAACGATATCCACAGAACAAGTTAGGAGAACTCTATTACTTTTACAAAGAGAGTTAAGCAAGAAGTGTTAGCTCCATAAAGCTTAAGCCTATTTATAATAAACTTTGGATGTTTTAGTAATTTAAATGAAATTAAATTCTAATTTTAATTAAACTTAAACTTTAATTAGAATTACAAATAATTCTAATTAAATACCAATTATGCCTATATAAGGTTCAATATCTCATATTGATCCTTATTTATTAAATATCTCATATTTAATCATAAAGTTTCTTAAACTTTACAATCAAGTCCAACTTAATTAAATTAATTTTACTCTCTTAAACCCATTCTATATGTGAGACCTACTAGGTTTTCAAATATGTTGGCAATGATTATAAAATATAATTTTAATTCATAATCTCAATTAGATAAATTAAAACTCCTTTTATTTTATCTTTAATTCTCCAATTAATCAATTTATAATCATATATCAAGATTAACGTCTAGTAACATATCATGACCACCCAAATATTTAGAAATGTCAAAGTGGTTTTGACTAACCTTTTTGTGCATAATTTTTTTGTATAATTCAATCCTTTTATCATATAATGTTCTGATTAGACATAAACTATGGAGTTAATGTCTACTCTATTTTGAGTCTAATCATGTTAGTTCTCCGCCATTAACTATCGATTCAATTAATGACATTTGTAAACTATTTACAAAGCATCATTTCACCTTGGCCAAGGATTTCTTGAATTAATACTAATCAAGAGCAACGAAACATTCTCCCTAATTACTTTAAGGTGATGAATCCTATCTTGATCATTGAACTATCTCCATATAGTTTATGCCACATCTAATGACTATCGATTAAACGAGCTATGGTTAAATAGATCATAAGTATTATCAAAACATAGGAATCCCCATACAAGATAACTTTGATGACCTCAAGTCAAAGGATCATTTATACAATCATCACAATGAGAATTCCATAGACATACAAGTAATATTCCAAATAGATTTCTCATCAGATCTGTTCAGTGTTCTTGTTCTCTAGTAAGCACCCACATGTTTGTTTAAGTATCTGTATACTTTAGCCTATAAGAACAACTACTTCCTTCATAAGGAAAAACAAAATGTGTGCTAGCCTTTTTACGTTCTATTAATGTCCAATCTTAATAGAACAGTGACTAGGAACAATATGAATCTCATAATTATAATCTCATTATAATTTCATTTACAATATACAATAATCTCATGGATTTTATCATATATATATAAACAAGTAAAAGATAAAGAATGCCTTTAAATAATTTATCACTAAACTACAACCAAAGTGGTTGGCTATAGGGCATAAATCAACAATTAGAATATGTTATTAATGCTTGAAAAGGATTAGTAATTACATTGGGGCAATTCACTAGGAATATAGGGAATAGTCATTAATTAATTAAACAAAAAATTATATTAGATTATTTTTGTGAAATTAGAGGTCCTAAAATCTTGTTATACTAATTGTTAATCATTATACATTCTTTACTCTTTGTTTTAAATTGTAAAATTTTATTCAAATACATCCTTTTACTATTTAAATAAAACTAGAGTTTAAAATTTCAATAATTAATAAACATAATTTCATGGGGATAATGCTCTCTTTATCAATGTATTACTTGTTTGCAATAAAGTATATTTGCTTTAAAAAATTGAAAATAAAATATCATGGAGAAAAACTTGTAAAATCTAATGCAATATGTTGTTCAAAAAGTTAATAATTTTATAAAGAGCTTTAATAATTTTATATATCTTCTAAATATAGAAATAAAGGAGCTACACGTCTCATGTACTTTAAGTTTTTAATTAGATATTTGTAAAAGAAATTTATATTGCTAGATAATTTGATCCTCTCTTGGCTCTACCTTCTATACTTAATAGGAAGTATTTTTTAATGGAAAATGAAAGCACATTAAAAGCTTAACTTTGAGGGAGGTATAACATATGGCATAAGCATGTCTTGGGATTAACTAAACTAAACATGAGTAATTCTATAAGAAGTAAAGATAATTAAGAAATTAAACTAAATGACAATGTATCACAATACTTTGTGTACGTTAACTAAACAAGTAGAGGCCATTTAAATCTATTATAGGAGAATTTCCATCTATGATCTTTGGTACTTAATTAAGAATTAAGTCCAATAGACAGAAGAATAATGCAAACCAATCAACATGACTCCATAACAAATCTACTTACATTCTTCTATGTCAATCTTTAAGCTTGGGGTAAGCTCTAGGTAATATTTGATTCCCTATAGTTGGCATCATCAAGACCTTTATCCATGCTATTTTATTTATGTAAAATACATGATCTTCTAGTACAGTTCCTCTAAACAACCCATGGTTTTTTTTATTTTATATAACATATATTAGGTAACTAAAAGCCATTCTAAAAAATTTAGGCTTCTCTTTTAACCATCCCTAAGACTTGTTTAGCCATTCCATTATTCCATGTCTTAGAACTTTATTTCATGACACATTAAATAGTGTAAGAAGTTGATCCATTTAAAGAGAAAAACGTTATTAGCTTCATTTTTTAGTGTTATAAAACCCATAACTTGTCTAGAATGCTAAACTTGATCTAATCCTTGGTTTTTAGCTTCTTTAATATAGCTAACCTAAGAATGAAAGAGGTCTTAGAGATATTTAATGCTTACTAAACTAGCTCAAAACATATCACTTTTTAGTAAGATGGACCTAAGATTTCCTTACATAATTGGTTAGTGATGGTTTTAAATTAATATTTGAGTCATTTCTTGTAATCTTTTTTATCTTGACTGAGGGCTATAGTTGGTAAGTGATCTCTTATGCAAGTAAATCTTTTATAAGCATTGATAGGCCAATTCCAACTATCTTATTAAGACTACTTTTACTTTAGCTAAATTATAGAAACGAGGACCCTATCAAGTCATTTTTCCAACCAAAACTAGGTCTCCTTACCATTTGCAATTTTGCATCTGAACTCTTTTTAACTTGATTACTTAACCATACCATCTTCTTAAGAACCTAAGGGAAGAATTGTTTATGACGAACATTCACCAAACTTGCACCTTTAAGGGAATAAGTACGAATCTATATCACCTAGATCAACTTGTTTTCAGCAAGAATTTTCCAAATGCTTTTAATCAACATAACCTTATTCATAGCTCTATAGGATCTAATTTTTAATCTCATTTATTTTTAAGATATCATAAATTAATCCATTTAACATTGGCACTAGTTGAATTAGGTACATGTCCATAAAAATTCCCATCAATCTTTTAAGGTTTTAATAATATTTGAGGAGATGTGAAAATGAGAACCTTAGAAAATTTGCATGTAATTAAGCACTGCATTTTAAAGTTGTATCCTTTCAGTAAATGAAAGAGCATGATTACACGAACTGCCTAACTTCTTTTGTATTAATTCTAGTAATGGAATGCAATCCTATGTTAAGTCTTTTTATAGTTAAAAGGTTATGCAAGTATTTAAAAGGAACCTCTCCTTGGGACACCCAAGAACTTAAAAGGAAGCTCTCTTCGGTTGAAACTAAAATTTACCATGATGCTTAACTCTCCTCTCATAACCTTTAGTGACTATTGGATTATTATTTAGACTAGAAAAAAGTTTGAAATTTTGTGAAGCTTTGTAATGCATCAATGGATTCAAAGTTAGCACCATATAGGAGAAAAAGGTCACCAAAAAATGATAAACTTATGACAAAAAACTTCTCACATCCATAATAAAACTTAGGCAAGGTTTTGTCGATTGTTTTGGCTTCCATTATACTCAAGAGGACATCTATGAATATATTAAAAAGGTAAGGGGACAAAGAATACTTTTGCCTCAACTTTGTAGACTCTTTAAATTAAGTTGTATGTTGCATTTATCAACATAGAATAAAAGATAACAATGAATCAATAAGTGATCCATTATACAAACTAATCTAGGCAGCCCTAATAAATCAAGATGGAAGTTATAAAACTATAACTCATAAAGTTAAATGACTTGTTGAAGTCCACATTAAGTATACAACTTTTAATAGCCATATTTGTGTGATAATTCTTATATAGTTCTTAAGTTATAAGAATATTATCACCAATTGATCTTCCTTTAATAAAAACTCCTTAACATAGATTGATAATGAAATTCAAAATATTCTTAAGTCTATTTATAAGTAGCTGAAAAATTAGTTTATAAAGAACATTATAACAAGAAATGGTTAATAGACAACCAAGGATGAAAGGTTAGGAATCTCAGTAACAAGATAAATATAGGTATTACTAACCTTAATAAGAGGTCACCCCTTTGTAAAAAAATTCTTGAATTGTGTAAATGATTGAGTTATTTATAAGGGAACAAGTTTTTTTTGGAAGAAGTTGGCATTAAAATCATCAAGCCTAAGAGCTTTTTGACCCTAAACTAAAGAGAGCATTTTTATTTCCAAGTTAGAGAAGGATCTTCATAAGTAGTCAAAAAGTTCATAAAGGTTACCTTATGGGATAAATATTTTGATGTCCTAAATGGTAAAGGAAATGGGAAACTCTATACTAATAAGCCTTTTAAAGTAAATCAAAGCAACATTCTTAAGATCTATTGAATCAATAATTAACGAATTATCAGAGGCTTGTAAGGATATTATAGTGTTTTGATTCCTTCTTGTCATTGTGTTGTGAAATAACTTAGCGTTCCTATCCTTTTCCTTTAACTAAATGGCTCTAGTTTTTTATTTAAGTGAGGAGTAATGAGTATTTAGAGTCTTCATGTGTCTCATAAGGTCTAGTCTTTTAGTTTGTTTAAAGTCTTCATCTTTAAAGGATCTATTTAACTTTTCATAAGCATTGTTGGTTTTTTTCCATTCCCTCAACATTAGCTACCTTAATATTTCTATAAGAAATTACTTTAAGTAATTTCAATTCTTCCTTAATGGCCTATAATTTTGTGATACCCTTACAAGCTTTATATCCTTAAACTTCTTTGTTCAAACTCTTTCTTACTTTTTAGAAAACTAAGAGAGTAGATCATGTAGTTGTCAAATCTAAAGGGTGCATTCCTTTTTAATTGAAATTTATTGAGAAAACTTAATAGGGTAATGGTTTGAGCATAGTTGATTATTGAAGCATGTATAACTATTAGGGAAGCTTGTGAGACAATTAGAATTTACCAAGGCCTCATCAAGCTTCTTCTGAAAAAGTCACTCTTTGTTCTTATTTTCATTCCATATTAACAAATTGCCTTTAAATATAAGATCTATAGTACTTATGAGGCCCATGCAATTTAACAACTCTGTATTACAACTTTTAAGTATGCTCTTGATGCTTCCATTTTTTTATGATAGATGTGTACAACTAAAATCCCCTTTTAAGATCTAAGGTACTATATTTTCCACTTTTAAATCCAACAAACTTTTTTCTCATAATTCTTTTCTTCAGGATTCAATAATTGTTTCACATATTACCATGATATCCATTCATATGGAGCCTCTTATTAGTTAAACATGACAATAAATTAGTAATTCAAAATGTGGGTGATGAAAAATCTTGATAACATCAGGATCATATAAGATTATGATCCTTCTATTTTAATGTTTAATATGATTAATAATTTTGATCTATTTTTTGAAAGAACCATAACTATTATTTTGGTCTATAAGAAACCAAAAAAAGATAGTTTCTTATGAAGGAGAACATTATAAAGCATATATTACTTTTTGGGGTTATTAATACCCCTCAAATTTCAAGTGATAAAATTTACTGAGTGCTAAGAAGGAGAGATTGATCCTTCCTTTTTGATTTATGTTTAGGACCTTTCCTTGCATGCATATTATTGTCTATTAGTGTTAGGTTAAAAAAAATAGGCCTGACGTCTCTTCTTGAACAATCTTTATTACTCCACTATTAATAGTTGTGTTCTTGGTATGTAAATTTACATTAGATAATCCTCAATTTTCATATCTTTGAATGAATATATCTACACCAAAGTATCTAACTTAGTCTTCTCCTTTATTTGAAAAGTTTGTTCCTCTAAACTTAACCTATTTCCTTTAGCACCAATGTTGCTAAAATTGACTCGATTTTTTCTTTTTCTTCTAGAATGTGAGAGTAATATTTAGTGTGTTCTCCTTTTTTGTTTTGTTAAATCCTAGGTTGTAATCCTTTTTTTTTAAATTCTATGAAGCTCATCACTCTCTCTTGATTCAAAAAGTTATACTATTAAGGACCTAAATCTTGACCTTCTCCTCCTTGCTAGGTCTTTAGTTATGCGTGATTATATTTTTGCTTCCACAAGTTTCTCATCTTTATCAATTCTTATAAGCTCGATTCTATAAAAATTACTTGCTACAAAGAACCTCTATATATATCCTTGTGTATCCTATTTTCTTCAGGGTGATGATTAGCTTATGAATATAAATAAGTCTACCCATTGAGATTATAAGATGACTTAAGCCACTTGTAGACCAGTATTATAGAGGAACTTTGTCTATATTCACCTAAATGAGAATGTTTTCTATATTGATAAAGGATTTTTTTTCATTTTCATGCCAAATACAAGCTTCTAGTGTTTTCTTAGTTGAATGTTTAAAGTTAAATTCCAATTTGAGCATCCCCTTTTCATTAATTAAGAGTTGATCGAAGCCTTAGTTTTTATAGGTTGACACAAACCATTAATAAACTAGAGGAAGTGCTAGACTCTTATTATAGAAGAAACTAATCAATGAAGTAGACCATCTTTTGGTAACCTCTTACAATATTTTCACTAGAGGAGTAAGAACTTATGAGTAATTCTCTAGACGGGATATATTTAAGTTTATTAAAAGCATCACTATAACCCACAATTTATTTTCAAGATTCCTAATCACTAGTGTGTCATTTCTAGTGTTCATAGAGGCCTCAACTATCAAACATCTAAGTTTAGTGCTTTATAGATAATTTAGTTCTGGATAAGTTTAGGATAAGGAGAAGGAGTTATATAAGGTTTAAAAGGATTAAGTTTTAAAAAGGGGAAGTCAAGGTTAACAAGGGTCTAGAAAAAGGTTCATAGGTTATTATGATAGTCTTTGTCGTTAGATATTGGGTGTAATGAGAGACTAAGGAGAAGAAACCAATGATGGAGAAAAAGAAGAAGTAAAGTGAACCTTACTAAAAATCTCCATATCTAAAAGTAAAATAAGGTTTGGTATTAAGTGGGAGGATTGTTAACGAGAATAGGAAAAAAGGAAACTTTGATAATATTTAAGTTAAAGGGAAAAAAGTGGAAGTCGATAAACCTCCTAATTAAACTTTCTTTCTTCCTGAGTTGGTCAAAGTGAAAAGGAGATGAAGTGTTACTACCTAGGATTAAACTAAAGATGTTAACGTATATGATTGAAGCACCATTATTAAATTCATACTCTCTTAAATTATAAATTTTATAAGGCACTCATAGGGTGCTACTCTTTTCTACATTAATATGAACCCTTTTAGTATAGATATAATAAGTTGAAACCATATTACTATAGATGTTTTGAGTTTTAAAACATTGAAAATGGCCATTTTATAATGATTTTACTGAATAAAAATAACAATATAAATGAAATTACCTCAAAGTTTTTGTTTTAATAAATAATCTCCTTATTTTTAACAAAACATTCATTAACACCATGGTGGGGCTTGAAATGAGAAAAAAAGTTAGTATGAGATCCATTCACTAACAAATTCACTTAATCTATGAAAAGTTAGTTAATTCAATGTTAATTGATAATTGATTTAGTTTCCCAAAAGGAGAGGAATATTTTATGGATATCAATACTTACCATACTTTTAGTAAATTAGATAAGGCAACAAATGGGACGAAAAGAGTGAATTATTTGAGGTTATGTGTTATGCTTGATATATAACAATATTTACCAAAAGTAATTCCTATAATGAGAATAAGAAAAGATGGCTTGTTATTTGAGGACTTAGTTATTGTTTCATACCAAAGGAAACCAAACATAACTCATCAAGAAAAAGGTGGATACCTATTATTAAGAGATTTAAGAGTAGAGATTACCTTGAGGTTAAGAATATGAACCTACAAGAAGTGAATGCCATTCCTATAAATGAGGTTTAGGCCTTTGATAATAACAACCCTTCTTCTAAACAAGAGCTTTTAACCTCAACTAATATGAAGGAGGTTGATTCTTTGTCTGAGCATCTATATATTTCTCTTAGTAACTAAGAAGATCAAAGTGTACCCTATAATGAGAATTCAATTTCCCCCTTCATCTATTGATCCATAACTTATCTATTCTCCCTCTATTATATAGATCTCTAAATATATATAGACGAGCCTCATTTTGTCTACCAATGCGAAGTAGATAAACACTTCTGATTTAACATATCTTCAAAATTTTGAATAACAAGGTACATAGTTTAATGATATATACTTTAAACTTGTTACCAGAACACGATCCATTAGAAAAGCTAGGGAAAACAATTCCAAATCCTCCCCCTCCCATTTTTTGAATCTCTTAGGGTCTTAAACGACTTAATAGCCTTAAAATGAATGAATATTTGTAAGATAACAAACCCTTCGTAATTTGTTTTCTAGAAGAAAAGCTTAAGGAGGTCAATTTGTAGCACCCCACTCCTGCGGGACACGAACCCAACATCGTAGGTGATATCCGAGTCCGTGACCCGCAAGGGTGGTAGGCTAGAGTACTCGAACACAGTCAAAAAACTCAGTACAATTTTTTTTTGAATACAATCATATGCGTGGAAATCAGTAGACAATTTGGGCCCGCTTTACTTTGTAGACATTTTCAGTG
>JANVCQ010039298.1:0-11407 GCA_025531925.1 Erythroxylum plowmanianum
TTTAGAAATGAAATGATAGATTGAAGTAGTTTGGTTATGTATGTTCATATTGATTTCCTTGTAATATGGTTGAGTTGTAGTAATAAGTTTGTTTGATGTTGAATGTCATGGGCACACCACCCTTGTGGGATGATGCCTAACAAGGGTTTATGGAAATAACCATATAGGATAATTCGCCCAGGCTTCATGATTCCGAAAGAGTTGGGTTCCGTAAGCGGCGCCCAACAATGAGTGAAGTTGAAAAGTTAATGGTGGCCAGAATCAGTTTTGAGGCCGATGCTCTTACCTAGTTTGGATGGACTTATGTGAAAACACAATTCAGTAGTCTGAATGATCTAAAAAAGTAGTTGATTAAGAGGTTTGACCAAACTCAAATTGGAAATTTATGTGAGACATTTTTGGGTATAAAATAACATGGTTTATCGGAAAGAGTGCGAGAAAGTCTTGACACCACTTACAACATTGCCTGTGGAGGAGCTCGATCCACTTTTGTGAAAGGGTTGAAGGCAAATATCAAAGTTGAGTTACATTTAATGAACCCAATTGGGCTCCAAGCCCTCATAAATATAACTCGAATAAAAGAACTAGACCATCAGGCATAAAGGAAGCCCAATTGGATCAACTTCTGTTAAGCCCAGTTCGTGGGGAGAAGGAAGAGGTTTCTTGGGTCAAAATTTGAACCAAGAAGTCGAAGTTAAGGCTTCAACCCGAGCAACTTTCTTAAATAGTCAAGTCACACAGACAACCCACGAACTAACGAGAACCACTATAGAAGGAGGTTGATGACGGATATGACTCACTAATGTCGTGATCCAAGATAAAAGGGCATAGGGGTTATGTTATTAATGTGAAGAAAAATACTGGCCAAGTCATATGTGTTAGAAGGAACTTTAAATTTTGCTCGTTACCGAAAAAGAAAGAGAAGAAGAGAAGGAGGGCATGGGTCGAGGGACGACGAGCTAATTTTAGGAGACAAGGCTTAGAATGCCGAGGTACACACATAACGAAAGGTGTTGAGCTCTCTCTCAAATTGGTGCTTGGACAGACCACACGAGGCACCATAAAGATGAGAGGGACATTCGCTAGTAGAGATGTGATGATGATGGTCGATTGAGGGGCTACACATAATTTCCTCTCATTGGAGATCATTGAGGAACTAAAGGTACCACTCATTTCTACTTACAATCATGGGTAAAGGTGTAGCAGTTAAAGGGGGAATTTGTAAGGGAGTAAGGATTGAGGTCCAGGAATTAATAATTATTGAGGATTTTCTGCCTCTGCAATTAGGCAGTACTGATATTATTCTTGGGATTCAATGGTTAGGAAGTGTTGGAAATATGGAGGTGAATTGACGTAACCTGATGATGGAATTTTATGTTGGTGGTTCTCGAGTTAAACAGAAACCCCAGCTTGTGTAAGGCAGGGGTCTCATTAATGGCCATGACTAAAGCAATTTAATGAGAAGGAGTGGGGTTGATTGTGGAGATGTGTCAGACGGAACTCCCTGGAGAAGTTACTAGCGGCAATTGGGCAGTTTCATAGATAGTCTAGCAGGTGCTAATGAATCATCAGAAGGTGTTCCAACCTATAACATAACTACCTCCCAAAAGAGACATTGACCATGTAATTAACTTGGAACTAAGAACTTGGTCAGTTAATGTTAAACCCTATCGTTACCTACACTACCAAAAAAAGGAGATTGAGAAGATAGTCAAGGAAATGATTGCAGCAAGAATTATTCAACCATCCACGAGCCCTTATTCAAGTCCAGCATTATTGGTTAAGAAAAAGGATAGGAGCTGGCACTTCTGCGTAGATTATTGACCGCTTAATTGAGTGATAGTAAAAGATCGTTACCCGATACCAGTAATTGATGAGTTAAATAGGTCAAGTTCTTTTCAAAATTGGACTTAAAATTTGACTATCATTAGATCCGAATAAGAGTGGAAGGCATGGCTAAAAGCCCAAATTAGGGCTTAACATTTTTGAATTTGATCATTTTGGGACTAAAACTTGTAACTTGCTCATAGAAGGTCTAAAATTTCACGAGTCTGCTCAATTAAAGACTTTTTTGAACAAAAATTAGGACGAGTTTACACACGCCGTTACATGCAATAACGTGGCATCGTTACCTTTTTTTTAAACGCCACGTATAAAAGAGTAAAAGGTTTTAAGTTTTAAACCTAAAATTTTGTAAATTTCCTAAATTTTGTAAATTTGGTAAAGTAAAAAAAAAAGAAACCTAAAAGTTACAGAAAACCCTGAAATCCCATCGTCGCTCACCTCTCTAACGCATTTTCACTGTCGTCCATTCCGCTCCAATCTTCGTGCAAGGGTTGTCTTGCCTAATTCACACATGAAAACTGTCGCCAGATTTGTGCTTTATCCTTCATTAAAGGGGTTGTGTTGTCTCCCGATTTGTACTCCAGTCTTCATTAAAGGGGTTGACTTGCCTGGTTCACGCATTATCTCTTGACACTAAGTTAAGTCCTGGAATTAAGTATTAGCCATTAGACTTAAGAGCGGTGAAACATTTGATACTGAAAGGTCTGAGGTTAGAGTGGTAAAAAGAAGAAAGTGCAAAGGTTAGAGTAGTATGAGGAATATAATATGAATGAGATGGGCATAAGCAAACTGTTATTAGTTTCATCTTTTATCGAAAATGACCAGTTCCAGAATGGGTAGCTGCTAGGACCAACTGCTTTTCTATTATGCTCTGATTGGTAGAAAAATTCATCTTTCCTACTAATCAGAGCATAATAGAAAAGCAGTTAGTCCTATAAAATCTTAATTTGATGGTTTTAATTTTGTTTCTTTCCTACATCCTTTTTGCTTTACGAGTGGGAGTATTTGTCGTATGAGTATGTATTTTTTTAATTGCAACTGATGTATTGTTTTTATGTTATTATTTGATACTCTGACTATCATTGATGATAATATAAAGTTTTGATTTTGTTATTCTAGTAGTAACTTAAATATGAAAGACTCTAATTACTAGTAACTTAAAGTTGATGTAACGATCAAATTGAATAATGATTGCATTTGGTATGGATATTTTTGAAACATTGAGGCATAATAAACCATTAGGTAGGTATATAGGCTGGAAACCAATGATGCAGCTCCAATAAGGCTTATAGGTGAAAAATTCCATGAGCCTAGGAGCCACAATGAGAACATGTTTCTTGATTCACAGGTGTAAACGATAACACATACCTTAATTAATAGAACTTAGTAAGTTGGTTGATGGAATTGTTATGAATATGTTAAGCATCATGTATTATGCTAGGCTTGAATTTTTCACTTTCACTTCAGTGTTTCCTTTCAACATTCTGACTGAGTCTCTTCATTTTCTTGGAGTTGGTTTTTTCGGTTTGACATAATGACATTTGATGAAGTAACTCTAAGGTTTCACCATGCAGGATGTTTTGTTAATGTGGGTGATAATGTTATGTAGAAGAGTGGTTTTGTGGATGAAACTGAATTTGATCTTGACTTACTGAGCTATTTTGAACTGGTTAATGTATGTAAGAGAAGTGGGCATAACAATGTGAAAAATATATTTTATCTTATGCCTGGTTTTTAACTACGTAATGGTTTGAGAGTTGTACAAGATGATGCTAGTGTGTTAGATATGGTTAGTCAAATGATGGGTATGGGTGATATTGATATTTATATTGAACGTGGTGTGGATACCCCTATTGAAGTGATTGAGGATGAATGTAATGAGGTTAATCAGGGTAATGTAGTTGAAGATAATAGTGAGGATTTTAATAATGAAGGGTTTGGAGGTAATATAGGTAATTTAGATAATGTGCTAAATGTAGAGGATGAATATGATGCAGATATGGAGAATGAAGATGATACAAATATGGAGGATGAAGAGGATTTAGAGCAAGGAGACGAAGGTAATGGTCTGGATGAAGATGTTGAAAAGGATTTAGAGTAAGGAGATGAAGGTAATGGTTCCAATGAAGATGATGAAGAGGATTTAGAGCAAGGAGATGAAGGTAATGGCTTGGATGAAGATAATGGACCACACGAAGGTAATGCAGATGATAAAGATAAAGTAGTTTTGTTTGAATATTATGATAGTGATGAATATGGAGAACTTGTTAGTGGTGTAGATGATATGGTAGATGATGCTACTAGGAGGAAAAGGAAATACCCTGTTTATGATAAAAATGCAGTTGAGCCTTACATCGAATTAGGGATGATTTTTCTTAATCATTTGCAATTTAAGCGTGCAGTGAGTTTGTTGTCCATCAAAACAAAGAGGGTTGTCATGCTTACCAAAAATAGGCCTAACTTTGTCCAAGGTAAATGTAGGACAGAGAATTGCCCTTGGTATATATATTGAGCATTTGATAGGAAGTTGCAGTCATTTCAAGTTAGGAAATTTAGGAACAATCATGACTGTAATAAGGTATAAACAAATCTTAGGATGAACACTAGCATCTTATTTGACTTGTTAAAGGATAAGCTTAAAAGGAAACCATTTTTGAAGAATGATGATATCAAATTTTACGTTAAGGATTATTTAAGTGTTGAAGTGTCCATGAGTATGGTGAGAAGAGCAAAGAAAAAAATAGACAGTGTTGTGACCAACATTGAAGAGGAATTTGGAAAGCTTTGATCTTATGCTGAAGTGATTAGGTAGACCAACCTAGGAAGCATTGTTACATTTATAGTGTCTCAGCCAATTCCAACATCTCCACCTGTATTTGAAAGAATGTACACATGCTTAGAAACTATTAAATATGGGTTTAGGCATGGATGCAGGCATTTTCATGGCGTAGATGGTTGTTGGCTGAAAACCAAAACTAAGGGTGAACTTTTATGTTCTGTGAAAAGAGATGGAAACAATCAAATGTTTCCTGTTACTTAGGCTATCATTGAAGTTGAGTCAACAGTTACATAGAAGTGGTTCATTGAAAGGTTGAAAGAAGGTTTATCTCACTTGGGCTCTAGAATTGGTTAGACTATAATGACTGACCAACAAAAGGTAAAAGTTTCACATCAATCTTGTTTTTACTTTCATTGAGAGTGTAACTATTATGAAATATGTAGAGTTGTGTCCACATGCCTATTCAAATGGTTGTGTTTTCCCTTACAGGAACTTGATAGAGCCATTGTCGATTTGTGTCCAGATGCTGAGCACAGGTTTTATGCTAGACATGTTTATGTGAATTAACCTAAAAGAGGACATAAAGGGGAAGAGATGAAGGAGCACTTTTGGAAAATTGAAAAATCCTTCATAGGAAGGGAATATGAAGAAAATTTGGATAAGCTCAGAGCTAAAAAGCAAAGGGGCAGCCGAAGATATTGAGAGTTATACACCAATTCAGCAATGGTGTCAGGCTTTCCAAAGGGAAGATTCAATGATTGAGGTAGTTGACAATAACTTATGTGAGGCCTTCAATAAGACTCTGGTTGATGCAAGGAATATGTCAATTTTAGTATTTGAGCATATTAGAAGAGAATTTATGAAAAGAATTATGAGAAAATAGAAAGACGCTGTCAAGTGGAAGGGTAATTTAGGGCCAAGAATATGGGAAGTAATTAAGAAGAGTGCCATGATTGCTCAACATTGTTCAACGCATCATAATGGAGAAGGAGGGTATGAGATTGATCATTAATATAACAGATATGTGGTGAGGCTTCAAAACAATATATGTTATTGTAAGAGATATACCCTCTCTGTCATTCCTTGTGCACATGCCATATGTGCTATTAGAGACAGTAGGGCAATATTGAAGAGTACACTTCTAGTTGGTTATGGAAGACTGAATATGTCAAAGCATATGAGAAGGCAATTCAACCAATGCCTAGTATGAAGGACTGACCCATTTGCAATGAAGAAACTATTAGGCCACCAAAATTCAAACAAGGGCCTGGTAGCCCCAAAACAGCTAGAAAAAAAGGCATTGATGAGCCTCAAAATAATATAAAAGTAAACAAAAAACAAAAACAAAATGTTGACCACGTGTTTAGGAGGGGCATGATCATCATGTAGCCATTGCCATGTAGTAGGACATAACAAATGAGGCTGTCCTTGGAAGGGTTAAGAGGTAATTTCTAAGCTGATTTGTCATTTTATGGTACAACTAAGATTCTTTTCTATAGTAGTGGCAATCTTTTAGGTTTTTTTTTGTTATGTTTCAATGATAGGTTCCAACCTAGTTTCAAAATCTGAACCCAGACCAGTCAATTGATTTCTATATGGAGCAAAACACAACGAACTCACAGTCAACCTCCGAAAACATATCCACAGTTGAAACCAACACTAACAACCCAATAAGTGCCTCTAAATATGCATCTAACACTAAAAGGAGAAAGAAAGGTAAAAGAAGAGCAAAAGCCTTTGCTTATGCCTCTGCCTCTGCTATTATGTCTGTATCTGCTTGTGCCACAACTAATTCAGGTATTGCCAACACCTCAAATACTGCTCATGTATGTGGAAGTACAAATATAACAACCTCAGTTGTTCTCTTAACTCCTGGAGGTGCATCAGAAACAACAAATATATATACATCTTTAAAGGCCACCGCCAATAACCAAACCAAAGGGAGAAGAGGGCCTGGTTATAGTGTTGCAGATGATAGAAGCAGGTTGTGAATGTTGGCAACTGGCAGATGTAGTCTAAATTCTCAAGCAAAAATTACAGAAAAAGGTTTATCACATACTTTTCTCTTCAACGAGAAGCAAATAGGAAGATCGATAAACAGATGAAAGGGATGGGGTATACACAAATGAAACCACTGGGTTGCATATACTAAATGTAAGTGTTAAATATTTGCATTCTTTCTAAACATTAATTAATTCATATAGTTTAACAAACATTTGTGTTTTATCTACAGCCTGGAAGGAGAAGTCAAAGATTACTAAACCTTGGGTAGAAATCAATAAAGAGGAAGGAAGCTATTACTACGCATATGAATCCAAGCTAACAAAGTCAAATTACATTTTCAAAGGGAAAGGAAAAAAATGTAAACTTAACATTTAATTGTTAGTGAATTGAACAATTTTGTGATATTTTTGAACTGAACAACAATAGATTGTAAAGATCTTGTTGGGATTATTGTTATTAAGCAATGAATGTAATGACTACCAATTTCAGTTTGAATTGCATTTCTTGTATGCTTTTTCCTTTTTGTTGAAGTTCATAAATGAGTTATCGAGGATGATAGAAGCTTGGTTGGAATTGTCAAATTCTCTGCCATGTTTTGTTTTTTTTCAGGGAAAGCTTAAAGTCTATGGATGGAAAGAGATGATCAACTTTTTGTAGTAAAGTGTTGGTTTCCTTTATTTTCCAATCAGTGTGAATCACATTTCTTTTAGGTTTTTTCATTTTCATTGAAGTTCATGAATGGTAGAATATGCTCATTGTTAATAAAAGAATTGGTGTCTATTAAACATCTTTGTCTCCTCATCAATAATTTGATGACTCATAAAACAACTCAATAGTTGTGTTAATCATTGGATTGGATATAAAATATGGATAACATTTTTTAAAGTAGTCAATTGCTATCTCTTTTAGCTCCTTTTGACTACTAACAAATACTCCATCTCCATTGATTAAAGATCCTATTTTGTCACTAATCTTCCTTACCAAATGTTGAAACATCAGACATCTTTAGGCTAGTACATCAAATATGTTTAGGCTAGTACATAAAACATTAAACCTGTTTAGGCTAGCACATCAAATTAGTAATACAACAAATGTTAAAACATCTAACACTTAGCACTTTCCAACATCAGGTTAGGGGAAGAACATTTACACATTGTTCTAGTACATCAAACCATTTCCAGGTAAGGCTTTAAAGGTACAAATATTGCCTTTTTTGCCTTTATTATTTAGATTAACAAACATAAGCAAAACTACTAAACACAAGCTTAAACAAGTAAACTATTTTCAACACTTTGCTGAATATCTTTCATAACTAGTCCTCGTGGCAACTGACTCATTCTTTAACTTCAAATTTTTTGCAATCCTTTCAGCTTGCAAAACATCTACTGCATTCCCTTTTAACTTTTTCACTTTAGCATTCAATAGATTATTTTGACAATATAACATCTTCTCTCTGTTTTTCAACTCTAAAATAATCTGTTTTGCTCTTGGAAAAAATCTTTGATCATGCCATTCATGAAATCCACAAACATTTTCATTCTACCATCAAAGAAAAAACAACAATTCGTTAATGAAATATATGAACATATTTAGCTAAAACAACATAAAATGAACCAAAATTATCAGAAAGAGTCAACCGCCATAAAACCTTCTTCCTGGATTTTCATCAGTCCATGAAGTCCATCTTGGTGCTTTCAAGTTATAGTAACAATATTTACCCTCTCCTTCATAGTCCCATTCAATTGGGTAAGTTGAAGAAATCAACTTGTATGATCTCATATCAAGCTTAAAACGCGTCCCTCTATAGCCAACGTTGAAAATTTCAAAAATTCCAACCCAACACAAAATCAAAACCAAGAAAACAACAAATTGAATCCTTTAATCAACCTCATTACCTTGAAGAACTACTACTTGAACTCATTCTTAAGTATTACAGCACAATGCTGTAATGTTGATTGTGCACCCATTGATAGCTAAATGATGTCTACAGAACTGAATTTGTTTGCTCCTAATAATCTGTATCTCGTCCATGAATGTCATACTTTATTTTTAACCAAGCGGATAGAGAAAAGCAAACATGGATAACCACCAACAAAGCTAAACCAAGTGACACAAATCATATCCTGCGTACAATGTCAAGTATATAAGGAAGAGAAAACTTAATCATATCCTATATATGAAAAATAATTATCATCTACACGCTATTCCAATAATCAGTAAAATAATTTACATAAATGTAACATTGTTAAGGCAAAGGAATAAAGTGAATATTAAAACATCGTAAATTTATATACAAAAATTTAAAAGGGAGCATGACTCATTACCTACTTCGTCTTCAATCATAACAAATGTATGTTCAGATCTCCAAAAACCTTACTGCCCATTCACCTCTAACTTCAAAAGAGAGATCTCTCTCACACTAACAAGAAGGCACAAGCGAGATTGGAGTGAAGGCACATGCATTAATTGATGATGCATCCAGGGATTAGACTGAAGGAACAACTGAGAAAAGAAAAAGGATGTGAAACACATGTTCATAACAATTGTTGATTTAGGGTTAAAGAGTATTTCATTTAAGTCAAAATTTCAACAAAATTAATAAACTTTTTCTTAAACTCCACATGGTCTGGGAAATAAATTAGGTCTATTAACGTGGCATCTAAACACTAATTGGTTTGCATGTAACGGCGCGTGTAAATACATCCTAATTTTCATCCAAAAAAGTCTTAAATTGAGAAGACTCATAAAATTTTAGCCTTTCATTGAGCAAGTTTCAAGTTTAAGTCCCAAAATGATCAAACTCAAAAAGGTTAAGCCCAATTTGGGCTTTTAGCCTAGAAGACACCATAAAGATTGTAATTAGAACCTATAAAGGTGACTATGAATTTGTGTTGCTACCTTTTGGGCTATCAAATGCCCTTTCAACTTTTCAATCTTTGATGAACCGTGTGCTTTAAGCTTTTTGAGGAAGTTTATCTTAGTTTTCTTTGACATTATATTAGTCTATAGCAGAGATGAAAGAACCCATGTTGAGCACTTGGATAGGGTGCTTACCACTTTGGCAGAACATCACCTTCATCTAAGTGAGAAGAAATGTGTGTTTGGGTAGAGGAAGATTGAGTACTTAGGGCATTGGGTGACGAAATCAGGGGTTGAGGTGGATAAGGAGAAGGTTAAAGTGATGATAAATTGGCCTGTGTCATCAAATTTAAGGGAACTCCGGGGATTCTTAGGCCCCACAGGTTATTATAGATGATTTTTGCAGGGGTATAGAATTATAGCTTGGCCATTGACACACCAACTTAAGAAGGATTCTTTCCATTAGAATGCAGAAGCAGAAAAGGCGTTCCAATAATTGAAAGAAGCTATGACAATAGTTCCCATTTTGACCTTACCTAATTTTTCCAAGCCTTTTACTTTGGAAACCGATGCTTCAGGCATGAGATTAGGAGCAACTTTATCTCAAGATGGCCATCCTATTGCTTTCTTCAATTAATGTTTATTAGCCCACAACATACTTAAGTCAATCTGTGAACAAGAGCTAATGGCCATTATGTTGGCGGTGCAAAAGTGGAGGCACTATTTTTTAGGCCAACGCTTTGTGATTCAAACTTATAAAACAAGTTTGAAATACTTGATAAAACAAAAAAATTATACAGCTAGAATATCATATATAGGTTGTTAAAATAATCGGCCATAATTTTGAGATCCAGTATAAGTCGAGAAGGAAGAATCTTGCAGTCGATGCCTTATCTCAGGTTTCTCAGCTTGAGCTACTTCAACTGATTGCTATCTCTATTCCAAGAATGTTAGACAGTGACTTAATATGAAAAAAAGTGGCTGTCGACTCAAAAATTGCTAATATAATTCAAAAATTATAGGAAGGCATATATGAATTCCCTACTTATTCTTTTCAACATAGTACTCTATTGTATAAAGGGAGGATGGTTCTGCATATCACTTTTAGTATTTTGCCCACTTTGATACAAGAATTTCACATTAGTCTCATTGGGGGACATTCCGGATTCTTAATAACTTATAAAAGAATTAAAGGTAAGGTGTTTTGGAAGGGTGTGAAGAAAGATATTTATAAATTTGTAGCTGAATGTGCCATATCTCGGTAGAACAAATACAAAACAACCTCTCCTTTGGGACTACTCCAACCACTTCCCATTCCTTATCGAATTTGGGAAGATATTTCTCTTGATTTTTTGGAAGGCCTTCCCAAATCAGCGGGTTGTAATTCCATTCTTGTTGTTGTTGATAGGTTGAGTAAGTATACACATTTCCTACCTTTAAAACACCCTTTCATAGTAAAATCAGTGACTAATATTTTCATGAGCATTTTTTGGGAAGAGAAATTCAAACTACAGGGGACTATCCTAAGGTGGAGTACAACTTATCATCCCCAACTTAAAAACTGGAGTTCTTGGCTTCTATGGATAGAATAATTGTATAATACTTCCTATCATATTTCTACTAATATGAATCCCTTCAAAGCTGTGTATAGTATGGATCCCCACCTCTATTGCACTTAGGCAGCCAAAGTACAAGAGTAGCTAACTTGGAAATCAACTGAAAGAATGTAACACCCACATACCCCCTGGAAGGATATATGAATGCCACACAAAATAGTACAAATACATAATATCGAACTGAAACTAAATCCAAAACACACAAAACATAACATACGTGCATGCCAAAAATCTCAAGCAAACATACAGTACTTAACATATCATTCATACTGTGCCTATCATATTACACACCATAAATTCAAAG
>JANVCQ010039337.1:0-11402 GCA_025531925.1 Erythroxylum plowmanianum
AATGGCTAAATTAGTTTTTAAATCCTTCTAGAAAGTTGTAGAGCTCTCTTTTATCTTTCTATTGACACTAAATTTGTGAAATTTCGATTTCGGGGTGAAGAGATATTAATTTTCAAAATCAGTAGGTTTAATTGGTTGTAAAAAAAAAAATTGTTAATTAGTATATGAGGAACTCCCTCGCACTCAACAGAGTGCGACATTTTTAAATTTTTTTTTTTATTTTCTGATTTTTTTTTCAAATATGATAAATTAAACCATTTTTCTTATTTCCTTGTTTCTCCTCTGTTTGACTTCCGATTTTCACGATTCTCGAAGCGTAAATTTTCTAAAAAATTTTATATCCCTTTATGGTAATATGAGAGTGTCAGGTTTTAGTCGGACTTTACGGATGAGACTAAAGCGAGTCTTTTATGTGACGGTTTTGGATATAAATTCGTTTTTGAGCGATTTTGTGATCTATAGAGATCTGATTGAGGCGATTTCTGATTCTAATTGACCTAGAAATATGGAATGTCATTTTAGCTTAGGAATCGAATTTAATTATGGGCCCTAAGTAGATCAATTTCATTTGTGGATAATTAGGGTAAATTCATCAAGTTTTGTTCGGATGACGTTAAATTAAGTTCGATTTGAGGTTCCTTTTGTGGTGAGGAATCCCTCCCTCGTGGAATGCGCGCCCAGATGTCACGTAGGACGTCGGGCCCGCGACTCACCGGGGAGGGGTTCCAACACCTAACCCATCCAAATGACCAATTTACCCTTCCCATCAGTGATGGGATGTTACAAATACATGAAGTTAAGATTGAAAATAAATTGAAATGTGTGGAGAAATTAGAATGAATGAGCAAACAGTAGAATAAGTCAATGTGAAATCAAAGGACATCGAATGAATTGAGAAAATCATTTGAGAAAGGAAGTCAATTGGGAAATTGAAAATAACGTGAGACAATGTTACCTCATTGAGGAATTAGTTATTTAAGGAATTATGAGAACTAATCATGGTCATATGGAGCTTTGGAAATATTTGTTCAAGTTAACAAATGCCCTGACAGTACTATGGTATTAAAGATTAAAGCGATCCAATCAAAATTTGATGATATATTAAATAATGTATTCAAAAAGTTGAGAAGAATAGTTTGAATACTTAAGGAAAAATGTGTAAATTGTATGAGTAATGTAAGTAAAGAGAATTTTGAGGAATTATAACAAAGATATTAATTATATCATCTAGATTTGGAGATTTTATAGTATACAACGATGTTGTATAAGAGATTAGGATAAAATCCAATGCAGTATGATAAAGTTATTCATATGCATGGAAACAATTGAAACATCATAGGTTGATTATTTGATACATGAATTGAAACTTGCTGCAATAGTGGTTGCTTGAAAGTTGGAGACATTATATGTACAGAAACATCTTGGATATATATAAATATATAGATCATTAAACTTTGAGGTAATTATTGAGTCGAGAGAACTGAATATGAGATTGAGACAATGGATAGAAGTACTGAAAGATTATGATTGTACAAACGAGAACTACACTAGTAAAGCTAGTGTTGTAATCAGATGTATGAATAGAAAATTCAATAGCAGTGTATCGCGGATTTGGATATTGAGGTTATCAAATTTAGTGCAATAAAGAGTGCAAAATGGAGTTGAATTTGGGGCAAAATGAAGCATTATTAGCTGCACTGAAAATTAAGATCAGTTTCACATGAACAAAGCCGAAATTGAGGATTCAGAAATTGTGAATCTTACTAAGAAATTGGAAATGAATACGAATTTTAAGTTCAAATACGAAGAATGATACTTTGTGGTTGAAATAAGAAGTATGTATACTGATAACGATGATTGAGCAAAGAGATTATTAGATAAGCATAAATAACAATCTATGATATACATCCTAGTAGGAATACGCCGAGATAGTGTTTGATGGCTAAAGAGGTAGAAGCAAATGACCACACTTGTGAGTTACCAATAGTCTTGCTATTGTAGATATGCTTAAAGCATATATTTTTGGAGTTCATAGAAATATGAGATGAATGTATAGCTTTGGTTGATTTTAAGCATAACAATCATTATCACAGTGATTTTATTAGAATGTTGTATGGGGCATTATATGACAAAAGGATTCATCTACCCTTACATTTAAAATGAATAAGGCCTAAAGTGGTTAAAGGCCAGGATTGATTCAAAGGATATTATTGATAAGTGAAATGAATCTGTAATAGAAATTAAGTGATTAAAAAAAAATAAATAAAGAAGTTGGTGGATCAAAACAAAGGTATAGAGTAAAGTGAGATGAACATAAGAGTTAAGTGTATTAACACTATAGTGATGTGAATTATTAAGTGAAAGATAAATTGTCTCTGAGAGTATCACCATGCCAAGATGTGCTTACATTAAGTACAAGGTGTGTTTAGGTTAGGAAAAAGGATTAGCTAAATCCTATATGAATTGGTCTGTATGAAATTATTATGAGTTATTGATACTGATAAAAGATGTCTTAGATTCGTAATGTGATATATGTGAGTATGTTAAGAAATATTGATATGATATGATATTGGTGTTATCGCTATAGGAAATGAAAAAATTGTGAGTAATCTAAAACTGAGTGAGTCTATTAACTATGATCATTTGAAAGAAATTATTTGGGTGAAGAAGTTAAATGGGAAATAGAGGAGCATAAGGGGAAGCATACCCCTGCCTCCTGATCAGTCAGATAAGAATTTCAAGGACGAAATTCTTTTAGGAGGGGGGAAAATATTGGCCCCCAGATTTTTTATCTAGTTAAGCAGGATTTAAATGAATTATGTGGTTTTGATAGATTTATTTTTGGGAGTTTAATTGTTATATCTATGTTACTAGGATTTATTTCATTGGATTGAAGTAGTAAGAACGTTGAAGGGCATTTTTGGAAGATCACTTAAGGATAAAGATCATAAGCATTAAAAGAAGGGGCAAAATGGGAATTACATAAAGTGAAGGGCAAAATTGGGAGAACAAGATTACGGAGGGGTATAATTGGAAGAACAAGGATAAAAATGGTCTTGAATTAAGAACAGAGAAGAGAGAAATGTCGTGGAAGAGAGGAGAGAAAGAAGAAAAATGTAGAGAAGAAAGAAGAAGAGAAGATCGTGGAAGAAAAGAGGAGGAAGAAGAATAAGAGAAATCAACTTGTTCTAGGTAAGTTCTATCATCTTTTCTTCTTATTTGGATAGAAAAAAAAACAAAGGAATTAGAGAGAGAAATGGGTTTGTATTGGAAGAAAGAAGAGAAACCCTATATGGATGTTTATGGATTTCTAAACTAAGTTGAGTTTGGCTTTAGGAATGGTTAAATGAAGCATTTATGATGATTGTTAGAGGTTAAATGACATAAAATGGTTTTTTGTGTTTCATAAACTTGAATGATGAATAGATGATGTAAATGTCTTATTTTGGTATTTGTGAGTGATATTGAGTTGAAATGAAGTTGAGAATGAAGTAGAAAAGATGGTTTAGTTAAATGATGGGTAATATGTGAAAGGTGAGAAGTTAAAAGCTAGAAAATGTAGTTGAAACAAGTTCATTGTGCATGCTTATGTGAAAGTTCACCGCGACCAACTTCTGGTTTCACCGCAGCAAAGTTTCCTACACAGCTTAAATATTCTTTAGTATTTTAGGAATAACTTGTTACGTAGTTATCCAAATGGAATGATTTTTGATTTAGAGTAAACTAGAGACATAGAGCTACAAATTGTCTAATGAAATCAAGTTCTAATTCAGTCTCTATGAATTTCAATTTTTGGATAGAAGTTGAGTACAGAATACTATTTCAGCATAAGAACAATCCAAATATGTTTAGGGTATATTCAGATTTCTAAACCAAATTGAATAATTTGGTGTCATAAGAAATTTAAGACAATGAGGAACATTTTTCTAAAAGAAAGTGTTATCAAGTTTCTTCATTTACCTGATCATAATGATCATGCAACATTGACCCGAAGGTTTGGACTTTAGAAGAGTTTAAATATTTAGAATTTATCTTAGTGAATATGCTATATATGGGTCCTCACCTAGTCTGTAGTGCCCCCTTATCCTAAGGTACATATTGGGATGCCTGACGGTCATTCTAATACATAACCTAAGGTAATGGCATGCTACGTTCAATCCTGATATTCACTATACTCATTTAACATGGCATCACCTATCTTTGTTCTCTTATAATTATCATAAGGAAAGTCACCGTATTTTTAAAACCAAATATTCCTCATTTCATTTCATAAAAATCGAATTTACAATGTAGTTCTACAATATCATCCAAAATATGTACATAATCCAAACCTAATACAAAAGTGCTACATGAAAGAGGAAATATACAAAATCTATCTAAGCAATCCAATCCCAGCTGACCGACCTTTGAGCCATTTCTTCTTTTCCCCAAAAGTACAAGTCTTCACTGCTTGTACATCTCTTAGTAGTTAAAGTCGTCTCTCAGTCCTGAAAAGTCAACATGCAATTTTGGATGAGTTTTACGAACTCAATGAGGTAACCATCATCGATGGTTCACTTAATTCATGCATCATGTCAATCCATATAATATATATTTCACAATCTTGCATAATTCATCATCTACCACATTCACACTCAAAAGTAGACAATTTAGCATCTCAATGAATCCATCATGCTTAATAAAATGCATATGAATGTTCATGTGACTCTTTTTCAATTATTACGCTGTTGTGACCGAGTGCCTAACTATCTGTATCTATTGTGTATACCGGGCTCATTTATAACTGTTCCTTATTCGTTGGGGATACATGGCTCATTTTACATAGTGAGTCTTTGGCTCTTATACACTTTCTGAGCTCTAGGCTCTTTTTCACATTTTGAGCTTTAAGCTCTTTTACAGTGGCTACTCTGGTCATAACTCCCATTATCTGATCATGCATTGATGTATGGAATGCATCTTACATTTTCAGTTAATCATTGAAATACTTAGTTTGTCACATTCACATATGAGTAGCACTTCAATAATATATTCATATATCACAATCATTGGACTTTCATTGTCTAGAATCTAACAATCAAAACACATTCATTCAACAATTCAAACGTAATATAAAACAAACATTTAATCGAGTGAGATTGTCTAGGTTACTCATTGGTCACTCCCGAAGCTAAGGCCTGGAAGTTCCAGCAATGTCTGGAGGTTGACATTCCAGTTGCTCCTCTATAAGAACAATATACACATATCACAAATTGGCACAATTATAAGTGTTTTACAATGCACATGTATGTATACAAAATATGCACAATGCATGTTTATGACAATATCAAGTATCTATTCATTATTCTCATCAAGTAAACATTTGTATTACCAATTCACATAAGCACCATGTATACTTATGGTCTAGATGCCAATAAAACCATTAAATTCACAATTCATAACTCATTGATCAAAATTCCAGATTTTTCCCAAAAACTGACTTTTGGGTCTACTATTCTTGATCATTTAGATCATGAAAATGAAGTAATTTGGGAATACTTTCTTTTTGAAAATTGTCCTTCTATCTTATAAGTTTCTAATGACACCAAAATCATTCAATTTAGTTTAGTATTGTGAAAGTTATACTCCAAATATTTTCAAGCTGTTTTTATTCTAAAACAGTACCTTATACTCAATTTGCACCCAGAAATTGAAATTCTTAGAGTCCCAGTCAGAATTTTATTCTTTAGATAATTTGTATCTCTATGTCTCTAGTTTACTCCAAATCAAGAATCAGTCCATTTGGATAACTATAGATAAAGATATGCCCAAAATACTAAAACATGTTCAGCGTAGAGAAAAGTTCGTAGCGGCGAAGCCAGAGAAGTTCACCACGGTGAATTCCTCCAGAGAGGAATTATGGCGAAATTTTCACAAGTTCAACATGGTGAAACCTAGAGTTGGACACGACGAACTTTACCCAAAAGAAATCCTAGCTAAACCTTCAATTTCGCTGCGGTGAAGCAAAGAGTTTGTCATGGTGAACTTCCACAGATGCATACCCAGTTTTTGAACTTCAGCTTATATTTTAAGACTCTTATAAACAGAATTTGAATTAGAGTTCTTCTTGAAAAATGTAGCCATATTACCTATTTTAATCTAAATTAAGAATCATCTCATTTGGATAACTAGAGAAAGCTAAAAGATTGAGGCATCCTCAGTGAACATTTTCCAATCAATCATCGTCAAACTTTCCAGATTTTTATACCTATCCTAACTTGTACAATGGTCACCATTTTCTACTTCATTCACTCCCCATTTTCAACTCCATTTCATATCAATATCATTCACTAACAAAGCATGGCCTAAATTTGATCATTAATCCAAAAATAAGATATGTTCATGTACGTATTCATCAACTTCCAATTCTCATTAAAACATCCTTTTCATAACCAATCCATCTTACAAACATGTGTAGCATCACTCATGGTTTCTTACTCCCTATATACAACATCAATCATCCATAAAACAACTCCTAACCTATTATTTAGCATTTATATGAAACAAAACATCTCTATAACTCATTAATCATCAAGCATATATGTATAAGCAAACAAATTCACAAACTCTTCATTATCCACGACACATACAAACACAAAGCACCATTTCATGCATTAACCTCTAACTTTCATCATAAATGCTCCATTTAATATTACCCATAAAAAATTAAAACATAACTTACTTGATTTAACTACCAAATCTTCAAACTCTTCAAGAAAATAAAAAATACCTAACTTCAAACACAACCCACAATTATCACCATCTTTAGGGTTAGAAGGTTAGGGTTTTTGGTGGGAATGAAAGAGATAGCAAAGAGAAGGAGTAGCAAATGGGAGATGAGATGTTCAACGTGGGTGGAGATTTGAAAAATAAAAATTAAGAAGAAGAAGAGAAGAGAAGCTACGAAGGAGAAGAGAACCAAAACAAACTCTAATGGCTTTTTAAGAGAGAAGCATCAAGAGGGACTAAATAAAAAGGGGGGTTTTTCAATAAAATTAAAGACTTATGACATGTGTCAATTGCATTAATTTCTAAAGCCTTAAAATAGGTTCCTTCATTTAGCTAGTCCAATAAATTTCAATTTCTACTTCAATTGTCTCCTAAATTTTCAATAACACTTGTGAATAAATCCTAAAGTCACTTATCAAAATTTTCATTGCCATTGGATAGTAACTTCTATTACCATTTATTAATAGTTTTGCCACTTAGCAATTTTCCTAGTCCAAAAATACCCAACAATTTTCAAAAATTTCTCCAATAATTTCAAAAATTCTAAATCCACAAATACACTCTCCAAATCAATTTTTCAGCACATAAAAATCATAATTCTTATTAACAATCAAATTTAGAAACAATTATACCCGGAATGTCAATGAATGCATGTACAGTCATTTTCATGTACAAAAATTCAGTATTCATGTGCAAAATTTTGCTATTCACGTGTATGTGCATGTCATATTATGCATAAACATGAAATGCATTTTCTAATCTCTCAATCATCTCTCATATATTCTATTCTAGCGGCAATATGGGTAACGTTTGTTATATAGTGAATAGGAACATTTATAAAGGGAATCAAGGAAGGCAAGAGGATTAAGAGAAGAGGCACCTTTGAGCAAGGTTTAAGCAAGGATTTCTAAGGTGGGTTTCATGTTTATAATATATTTACCGAGCCATGAATGTTTTCTTTTAAAGTAAGAGAATAAAATGATTTCAAATTGCTTCATAATTGTTGCATTATTTCTTTTGAATAACTTTAGAAATTGTTATATGTTTAGTATTTGAAATTGATTGATGGAAATGCCTATGAAATATTTCATGTTCATGACATTTATGTTTCTGAAATACGCCTTTGAGGCAACATATTAAGAAAAATCATGTTTTCGAAATGTTCCATTGGGCGATATGTTTGTAAGATGTGAATGCATGATTTTGTGGGTGGTTTGTGGTGGTCCCCTAAGTTAAGTCAAGTGTACGGAGCTCCTTCACGGACTCCTTCACAGCTATATAGGACCATTATGTGGAAATGTGTAGTATGTTCTGTTTATGGACTTACCCAAATCATTCTGATGTGCTTATGTGTTTATGATTTTGTGAACAAGTTGATGGATGCATAAATTATGTTGTTTGTGAATTAGATTACATGACAAGAATTTGACAACCATGTACTTTATAAATTCAATATGAACTTCTATGACAAATGAATATTTTCAAGGCTTTGCTTGTTTCTCCATTATAGACTTGTTACCCATGAGCTTTAAGCTCACTTCTATTCCATCTCATCTTTAGGTGAATGAGATCGAGTGATCAAGAGTCAAGACATTGCTCCGAATTCTACATGTTTTGTATTTTAAGCTAGAATTTGTGAAAATAAGGTTTTAGTCACATTTTAAGGATTATTAGTTCAATATCTTTTGCATTTTGAGACATTGATATATTACGGCTTGAAATGCCAGTAAAGCTTTATGAAACTCTTCTTTTGATGTTAAGGAAATGTAATTGGGCTATTCTTGTTGTGACGTATTTATCTCGAGAGATGCTTAGGTTTATAATGGGAATTTTGACACGGAGAAGTCAAGAGTTTGCCATGGCAAACTTTTCCCGAAGGTTCTTCGCGGAAGTTCTCATCTATTTACCATGGCGAAACATAAAGTTTGCTTCAGTGAACCCGCTTGTCAGGACTCAGAGATCCAAAATTTATGGTATCAGAGAATGAAAATGAACCGATGATGGTTAAGGAGATTTCATTGGATTACGCTCACGTTTTATAACTCCAAAGTTGGGCTCTGGAAACGGGGTCTAACACAAGGATTAAGGGATATATACACCTATTAAAGCAATTTTCATTAAAGATGATTTTAGGGTCAAACTATTTCATAGATAACATCTTGAACCAGTAATAATAACAATTTTCTAGACCTATCATTTGTATATCTAAACATTATTGATGCTTCCACTAAGGCAAAGTTAGAGAGTCTGATGTGTAACGTCCCTTTACCTATAGGCAGGCTAGAATAGTAAATAAGAGTGTTCAATGAGAGCTTAAAATCATGCTCATATATAAAATGACATACACATACACATGAATAGTGAAATTGTTGCATATAGAAATAATTGTACATGCATTCATGAATAATTCCGGGCATATTTGGATTGAGTTGTGATTTTTGAGAATTTTGAGAATTTTGAATTTGTTATATTGGAAATATTATTGATTTGTGGAATTATGATATTTTTGAATTTTTGGTGAATTTAGGATTTATTTCAGAATTTATAGAGTATTAAGGGAAAAAAGGAAGAAAAGGAATCAAAAGAAGATTTGGAGATAGTTGGATTGTAAAGATATAATTAATGGAGTTAGTTTCAAAGGAAACTAAGTTAGAGCTTTGACTGTAGGAAAATTGACAAGTGTTAAGTACTTTATATTTTGTTAGAGAAGTGGGTTATAGTTGTCTGAGAGTTAAAAAGGGTTGAGTAAAATGTCTTAAGTGTTATTTCCAGCCACCTTCTTCAAACTTTTTTTCAATACATAGAGTTTTCTCGTCAAAATCCTTTAGAGGGATTTCTTTGTTTTTCCTCATCCCACAACTCTACCACCACTGCTATTCATTCTTCTGCCTTAAGAAAAACTAGAAGATGGTGAATGTTCACAGTGAATACGTGATTTTTGCATGGAGCTTAAGGCTTGAAGATAATTGAAGATTGTGGAGTTTTCAACAAGTAAGTAGTGACCAAATCCTTTAGAGTTATGGAATTATGAAATAAATTTGATGAATTTCTGTCAGTTGCATAATTATGACATTTATGTGTATATATTTATAAACACTATGTTAGTGGGATGAAAATATGGATATAGTGTTAGTTTAGTATTTGATGATTATTAGTGATCAGGTGATGGGAAATAATTTTTGAAGTTTGAAATATCAATAAAATAGTTTATAAGTTGAGTGTAGGAAATTAAAGAATGGAAAGGTGGTATGCTATGTTTTCGATTTCTTCCCTGTGCATGAATATATGTATGTGTGTGTTTACGTGAGTTGGTGTTTTCCTTTGAGATGATCAAGAAAATGGTTTTTGAGTTGAATTGTAGTTGTAAAATGATGGTTTAAGATGGGAATGAGTGTATAAATGAAGGTTGAGAAGAAAATAGTGGATGTGATAAAAAGTTGAAATTTGCAGAACCTGAAGAGTGAGAAAATGGATATCTGAATTTTTGATGATCTTGATAGAACTTGGTTAATTTTGCTTTTTATAGGTAGTGTGGATTGTGGTGAATGAGTTTAGTAAAGTGGAGTAGATTAACTTGAAGTGTTAGTTTTTGAAAAGTGGAAGTTGTCTGAAAAAAATTCTGGGAATGAACAATGAGAGTTGAATTTTCGACCTGAACTTCATGAATTTTCTGTATTAATGCAGGAAGATTTTGACAAAAGTTCTTCATAAAAGTTGTAGATCTTTCTTTTAGCTTTCCATTGATATAAAGTTTGCAAATTTTGGAGTTCTTGATCAAAAGTTATGGAGTTTAGAAGTTCAGATGTCAGTGAAGAAGAAGAAGTGGAAAAGCACCATCGTGCTTTTAAGATTTTAAGCCAAAAGCATTGTCGTGCAAAAGCACGATGGTGACATTGAGGGTTACTTAAAAAGCACCGTCATGCAAAAGCATGATGGCAACTTTGGAGGTGAAGAGAAATTTGCACCGTCGTGCAAATGCACGATCGTGCATTAAGGATTTTGTCTTTTACTGAACAGTCTTGCTTTTTTCTGATTATAACTTCTTCTCTAGACCTCCAAATGTTAGGTCAAAATGACTTCACATATATGATTTTGATGAAGAACAAATAATCAGTAGAAAAACAGACGGAGAGATCTGAAAAGCAGACGAAACAGAAAAACAGACGGAGAGATATGAAAAGCAGACGAAGTAGAAAAACAAACGGAGAGATCTGAAAAGTAGACGAAGTAGAAAAACAGACGGAGATATCTGAAAAGCAGACGAAGTAGAAAAACATACGGAGAGATCTGAAAAGCAGACGAAGTAGAAAAACAGACGGAGAGATCTGAAAAGCAGATGAAGTAGAAAAACAGACGGAGAGATCTGAAAAGCAGACGAAGTCAGAAAAACAGACGTACAAATAAAAAGCAGACGGACAAATAAAAAGCAGACGGACAAATGAAAAACAGACTGACAAATGAAAAGCAGACGGACAAATGAAAAGCAGACGGATAAATAAAAAGCAGACGGACAAATAAAAAGTAGACGGACAAATAAAAAGCAGACGAAGAATGAAAAGCAGACGGAAGCCAAAAGCAGACGGAAGCAAATCAAGATTCAGTTCGAGTTAGTTACAGAACTCAACTGAATAACCGTT
>JANVCQ010039477.1:0-11396 GCA_025531925.1 Erythroxylum plowmanianum
GTCTTGTTCTTCTTAAGAGATTGCATTTCCTCTTCCATTGCACCTGCCCATTTGCCACTTTCTGAACTTCGGATTGCCTCTGGGAAGGTAGATGGAACATCATCAACAACTGGAAGTGTATAAGCTACCATGTCAATAAAACGAGCAGCACGTTTTTGAATTTCACGTCTTGTCCTTCTAGCGACAATTGACTCTGATTGTTGCAGAGGTTCCTGGCTCTGATACCACTTGTTGGGAAAATCAGGTAATTATTCCCTCTAAGGTAAACAACTAGTGAAGTGAACTGATTCGATAATACCTAGGAAAGATCGTCAAACGAACTCCTAAGACAGTATTACCATTCCAGGTAAAATCCCAGGAAAGAGAGGAGGTGTCACAAATGGTCCCACTTAACCCGACCTCCTAGACAGAAATTACGTGCACGGTGTATTTATCACAACCTAACCCGTGTACATACACAAATAGTAAATACATCCAAATAAATTGAACAGAACACTACAAATATACCCAACAAATAATATTGAATACTATAAATGCGAAATAAATAAAAGAGATAAGAAAATAACACACCCGAAAATTGATAACGGAGTTCGGCCAATTTTACCTACTCTCCGAGCACCACTTAAGGTAGCCTGCTCTTATTAAGAAGAGAATACTAAATTTGATATATGTACAAATTTTGAGTATTTATCAAATTTTGGGATGGTTTAGATTAGGAGGGGGAGGAGTTATTTTATAACTTGAAAAACTCCTCCCATCTTCATCTCTTCCCAATATGGGATAGAAATTGGGCCATCAAAGTCAACAACAAACAACATATACTCACACTGGCCATGTATTCCTGATGTAGAAAAATTTCCAAATCTGAAGGTTACACGGTATGCCCGTGTAGTTTCACACGGCCTGTGTTTTGACCATTCAAATGACAAAATCTCATTTTGAGTTCTTCACAAAATTGTAGATATAGAAGTCCTCTATGAAACCGTCTAAAGAATACCTTAATCCGATATCCCTAGTGAAAGTTATGCCAATTGTCCTGGGATAAGTACAACATGATTAAGGACACAAGCATGGTTGATTCTTTTGGCCATAACTTCATAACCCGACCTCCAAATTAAGTGATTCTTAAAGCAATAGATTTCGGACACATTTTCCTATCTCTCCATAAATAGTTTTAGCTTTTGGTGTAAATTTGAAAAAGATTGAGGGAAGGAAAATGAGGGATCGGTTGGAAGGGCATAACTAAGTTACAAACACACTTTAGATTTTTTAAGCATATCTTTAGCTATAGAGCTCCGAATGAGATGGTTCTTATTTCAAAATAAACTAGAGACATAGAGTTACAATTGTGTTGAAGAAATCAAATTGTAATGTTGGTGATTGGCTAGTTTGGGCAAGCCACCATTGTGAAATGATGACAAAGTAAGGGTTCATTGGAATAACCCTACAAGGAAACACGCTCACGCTTTTTCAACTCCAAAATGATAGTTGGGCTTCGAAAACGGGTCCAACAAATTAAATCCCATTGATTATGGCATTCAATCATCTAAGGCCTTAATCTAGATCAAGCTAAATCAGGACTGAATATGCATTCAATCAAGCAAAAATCAATACCATAAAAATTGTCCTAATCCAATATCAATCTTAACCTTAACCGAAAAAAAACTGACCTATACATATTCATCAATGTAACATAAATCATGGTCATAATGTATGGTTGCATTCATTAAATCCACATAATTAAAATAAATTAAATCTCAGTAATAGATGGGACTAAAAAGCTTTGGCCAAGTCGTTGTCTTCTTTCCATGCTTGCGTGAATAGAGTGGTGTGTGTGTTGTTGGAATAGGGTTGCTACATTGCTCTCCTTCTTTGCCACAAGCTGCTTTCCTTCGTTGCTTATCACCTCGTGCATTTTTTTGGTGTCTCCACCAACTGTTTCGTGTTTTTACTGCACCTTATGCATAACACACCTAACACTACTCTCCTTCACCACACACACACACAGCCAACATTCCCTTGATGTGACAATTTAATGCATAGTTCTTAGTCCATGCATGCTCACACCACACACAAACCACTTCAACATTTTTATATTCACGTGCCAGCTTCAACATTCTCTCCCACTAGCTATCTTTAATTGTTTTTCTCCACTAGCTGTTTTATCATTTTTTTCTTTAGTTGCTGTAACGTGTTTCTTCTCACCACCAGCTGCTTCATTGTTTTTCTCCATCAGCTATCTTCAATTGTTTTTCTCCACCAGCTGTCAAGTTATTCTCTTGCCACAGCTCCACTCTTGTAGGGTTGTTCATGCCACCAGCTCCTGCTCACGCTCCTTTCTCTTTGTCACCGGCTGCTCCCTTCTTCTCTTGTGTAGATGATTTTTAATGGAGGTCTCTGGTCTTTTGATCCCACTGAACATCCTTCACATCCACACTCACGTTACAACTGCTTCTTTTTTCTATTTCACTTATGTGTCGAATAAGATTAATGGTCCACGTTCAAAATCTGTCACAACACTACCACCCTTCTCTTGCTTTTGCCTTCTTCTATCACACTACTCTCATCTCCTTCCTATTCATTGATGTGACAAATAAGTTGGTGGTCACCTCTCTTATTCACACTCAACACACCGATTTTCACTCTATGTTACCCTCTCCTTTTATGCAGCTGCCAACTTGTTTTCTTTCTTTTTGTTCTTCGTATTTTTCACGCAGCCAGTTGCTATGTCCCTCTTTGTGCCGCACCACACAGCTGTCCTCACACAACACTCACTTCTTCATTTTTTTTTCTATGCTGCCTCCATTTCCTTTCTCTTTTTGTCTCACCGTATTGAATAAATTTCAGCCCTCATTCATGCCTAACCCTCCTATTTTTCAACTCTCTTGCCGCAGCCATCTTCTTTTGTCTCTTATGTATTGAAAGTCCATCATCTTATGCTCTCTTTTATCTGTCGTCACTCTTCTCTCCTTTTGGATTTTTTTGCGTATTAAATCTTCCTCCAAGTACCCTTTTCCCACTCCTTTTTAACTTATCATTCATGCAAAAACCTCCATTCTTTGTCTTCCAAAACATTAATGTTTTAGGTGGCTAAAATGTTAACGTTTTTTTACCCAAGCTCCTTTGAAAGTTTTTTCTTGTTTTATGGTATTAGATGTTCCAAATCAAATATGCCTAAAATCAAAACAAATAACTCTTAATTAATGCAATTTAAGCATTAAATGGACAAGAGTTTAACAAATTATGTATCTAAAATCAAAATAAAAATACCATTAACACAATGCCAATTTATTAAAGAAAAGGTACATGTCTCCTCATTTGTTTTAGTAATATATATGTGATTTTTCTACTATTAAATTTGGTTTGCATATAGTTTCCATATATATGTGATTATCCTACTATTAAATTTATTTTTCTTTCTCCTAGTTTTCATTATGACAAATTTTAATGGAAAGGAAAGGACCAATCATGTAAGAAGAATGGCAGACCGCAACCTTTATGTCCTTTAGGTAGTATTACTGACTTTTTAAGGACGAAAGAACAAAAGAAACTTGTTAAGGAACAACCAAAAATGGAATAAGTAAGTGGAGGGGATGAAATACATGAAAATGTAGTAGAAGGTGAAGCAGGGGAAGTGATTGTTGAAGAAGATTCTATTTTTCTAAGGTGGAAAGAATTAATAACTAAAATGATGGAACAACAATATGAATAACATGAAGAGAAGGAAATGGATATGATATAAGCATGAATATGGCAGAAATTCCTACAACACAATTCAAAGGTAATCATATATTTTACTATGTTTAATATAATTTCTCTTTTTGTATACTAACATTAATAATTATTTTTAATATAGAATTTGTGAAGAAGAAGGGGAGAGGTCTAACTTTGCTTAAGGATGTTCATGCAAGATCCATGAAACGATGCAAACCAATTTTTTTCAATGCTCTTATTCAAGCAATTGGTCCAGATGAGAAGACATTGAATGAACTCACACTTTTCTTAAGTACTGTAGCTTGTAAACAAAATCTTACACCTCAAAACCATGTTAATTGGCGACAAATTCCCAGAAAACCTATTTAGGAATATGTTAATGTAAGAAATCATTACCTTAATACTCCTTTCAATTTTGATTTATGATATTTAAATGAGTATTTATTAAACTGCAAAAGAGGTATATTATACCATTAGAAGGTAGAAAATGGACTTTGAAAAATGTTGGACATGCATGGAGAATTTACAAGTGTAGAGTGAAGCAAAAGCATTTCAAATAGTATATGACAAATGTAGAAAGAATGGTCAATCGTCCTAACTATATATGCAAAGAAGTCTTTGATGATCACATTTCTTATTGGAACCATCCACATGTGAATGTATGATAATTATTATTACTTTTTACAAATTAGTTACATGATATCTAACTAATATAATGATTTAATGTGTAGCCAATTGCTGAAGCAAGTATTCAAGATAGAAAACAACATACGGAAATGCACACAGCTGGTCCTAAGAGCTTTACAAGTATTTATGCTAAGTTGGAAAGTTCTCCAATGAGTTATAATCTATTAAGAAATTGCTTTAATTTTCTAAATTATTTCTAAATTGTAATTAACAATTGTTTTCTTGGATAGCAAAATTAAAGAGAAGATAAAACTCCATTCTCTAATGCTGAAAAGTATATTGCAACTTATAATAGAAAGCCTGGAAAACTGTATAAGCTATCTACTGAAGCTATAAGAGAGAAAATTGTGAGTAATGCTAGTTTTGTAATAATTTTCTATATTGTTTCTACTTTTATTGAGATGCCCAAATTTATTGCTTATTTCATGTGTTTCTAATTCCATTTAATTTGTTTTTTTATATTGTTGATTTGTTCTTCTTGTCAAAATGAATTATTTCTAGTATAATTGGACTTATACTAAGTTTTTTGTAATCATATATGGTGCTTGCATTCATTACTATGACTGCAAATTTTCTTTTGTAGGCTCACATTAAGAAGTACAAAAGGAAAATGATAGTGAAAAGCTTGATAAAGTTGTGACTGATTTGGTGATGATAAGGCCTAGCCATAATAAACTTTTTAGAAGGAGTGTGAAAGCATGTACCATTAAAGAAAAAAATATGGTGAGTGAAGCCTTGTACAAAGTTCCTAATGAGTACTTGCAGTACATTAAGAATGCATTAAGAAAAGAGATGAATCAAAAAGTAGAAGCTGAAAAGGAGAGAATGAGAAAGGAATTAGAACAAGAGAAAGTAGAACGCTTAGAAACGAAAAGACAACTAGAACAAGATAAAGCTGATAGAAAAGAAATGATGAAACAAATGTTTCTCCCTCATTCAATCTCAGCTTGGGCAAGATAACACCATTGACATAAACTTGCTTTGTAAATTGATTACAGCTAGTCAATCGAGAAAGGAATCTTCTATTCCTCCAAACCACACATGTCAACATAAAGAATATCAGGTATCAAATTTCCTTAATTTAGTGTTTTTGTACATCATCTTGTTATCTTTTTAGTTGAGATTAGCTGCTTATGTTCATGCGTTTTGAATTTGTTCATATAAAGAATTGAATCATTGTGTTGTTAGTTTTTGGACTATATTATTTGTCTTTATTAAATTGACGTCAGAATAAAGTAGTTAGTAGTTCATTTTTTACATATATCAACTTATTTGTGAGCATAGTAGTTTTACAATTCTAATATACTTCTTGTTTCTTTTGTTCTCTTTTTGTAGGATGGTGATGATGAAGAGTGGACAAAGAGGTCCTTGGTGAAGAATTTTGGATCACCCATACTTATTGGTTTTATTTAGTATTTAGATTAATTCACTTATATTTCATATGGAATGGTGGAAGATATTATAGATGGATATGTTAGCTAATGATTTTTTGTTTTCATATTTTGAATATGTTAAAAGATTGAATTTTACAAGTCCTTATGGACTATATATTATATATAAAAATGTCTTTTTTATCGTTAATTTACCTTTGATAATACGTATGTAATTAAGATGTACATTAATATCTATCTATTTCTTTTAATGTTGATATAAATGTTGCCTAAATAATAAAAAGACCTTGATTTTATGTTAAATAATATTAGTAACGAAATAATAAATTGTTGCTTTTATTATTACAAATTGTTGCCAAAAAACTTCATTCTATTACCATATAAAGACTTAAAAGTGTTGCAATATCTATTTAGTATTGTTGCTATAGTTTGGAGCTAATGTGTTGCCATAGTCAAAACTTAAAGCAACAATTTTTATTTTGTTTCCTAATCAATTATGTTTCCTATACTTATTGCAGGGCCACTTCTTGCAACGATATGAGATATGTTGCCTTAAACCAATGGAAACAAAAATTATACTTATAGCAACACTTTTTTCTATTGCCTAAAACACTTTTTGCTGTAGTGTACGTTTTTATTAATGCCTCTCAGCTAGACATAGCCTTGTTAGATTAACACTTTGGAGGAAGATAGGTGATAGGGCCAACGATATTGATAAAGTCAAACAAGCCTAAGTTCATATCTAAAATCAACAATGCTTAAGGGTACTACAACATATATATTGTGAATATTTTTTCTATTCCCCAACTCATTTGATACTTGTTCACTCTAATCAGAGAGCTCTATAAAGTCATCATCTTTGTATACATACTTTCGGTTTAGTGCTCTTTACACCACCATCACTTTGTAGAGGTGTAAGCAAACATTGAGGAAATTGGAAACCAACCTAATGCACCTATATCATACTATTATTACCAAAACAATGATTCAATTCTTTTGGGCTTTCTCTAGGTTTGGTTTCTATGAGTGATGAATTTGATTAATCCCTATGATGTATTGGGGAGATTGGGTTACAGTGGAATATTTAATGGGCTAGGTTGGTTTCGTCGACCCAACGCAAAAAGAAGAGTTGACAGGAAACAATTATAGTAAGTTGATTAAGTACATTCACCAATCTTCTGAATCTTCTATAATTCAATACAAATTTATTCATAATGATAAGAGAGATTCAAAATTTCTTTTTTTATATGGAAATATATTTTAACGAATCAACAACATGCACTTATACTACTTTTAAACAACATAACATGATAAATCTTCCTCAAGTATGCATTTGTTTTAACTATTACCGACTTATACAAGATCTTGCAATTGTAATTCAATTTTTGTCACCTCTTTTTACCTCTTAAATGCCTCCTGAAAATAATTTGGAAGCAAGTAGTTTAATAATTCTTCTAAAATAAATATGATTAAAAAATATTAAGAAGTTGACTTAAAAAGCTTCTATTCGAAATTCAGAGAAGAGGAAGAACAGAGTTATGTAAATAATTTATTAACTTTAATAAATGCATATATATAAATTTATCACCTCTTTACTTCCTACACAAAAAATAATTGAAGAAATTCACCTAGTAACAAGACTTTTTTAAATATGCAAAAAAAATCAACAATTACTTGATATTAACTACAATAGTAACATTAAGAATCACATTGGATGAAATTCTTGCCAATTTACAAAAGTCATAACAGGGGAAGAAAATCAAAAGAGTTATATGGACCTCCTACCTGCCTCTAAAAGTAACCAAAAATTTTTAATTAATATCTATAATTTCAATGATATAAAAATATAGATAATTTAATAATATCACAATAAATTATTAAGAATGAAAATCATTAAAAGTTTCAACGATGTATCTTATGAAATAAAAATATTTTATTTTCTTTTTATGGTGTAAGCACACATTTATAAAGTGAAAGCGAAGAACTCAAGAGTTAAAAAAAGAAAAAGAAAAAGAGTTATTATGAATAATTTATTAACTTTAATATTCACTTGTAAATTTATTACCTCTTTTTACCTTATACATACCTATAAAAATAACTGAATAGATTTAAATTGTTATAAAGATTTTTAATTACAGAAAGGAAAGCAAAAATAAGTTCAATAGTAATCTAACATTAAATATGTAAAATATTAATAACTAAGTCGGTTAAATTTTTACTGAAGCACTAAAAAGTTGTCATTTTGTTTTAATGATGTAAATTTAACTTACTAGAGTGAAAGACAAGAATTCAGAAGTAAAAAAAAGAAAGAAAATATTAAAGAGGTTTAATTAGTAACAAAAATTAATTATACAGACAAAAATATTAATATATTTAATAATTGCTTGGTATCATATACAATAAAAATATAAAAAATTAGATTGCTTGAAACTTTTATCCATCTATCTAAAAAGCATCAAAACCCTAATTTTTTGTTATGATATAAATATAAATTTATTACTGAAAGAAATACAAAGGAGTAAAAACTCAAAAGCTTTTCATTTCATAATATCATTGTGAAATAACTTTTGTTTAAAGAGAGTAAAATTTATTAGACTCCGTATAGTTTGATATATTATCAATATATCACCTGACTTCCAAAAATTATCAATAACCCTCTATAATTTTGGTTTCATAACATATGTCTCCCAGTTATCAACTTCCGTTATAAACTCCAAAAGTAAACTTTAAAATAACATCATCTAGTGGCGTGTATGGTGTCACGTATTAAAAACGACGCAATTTTGGAGTTTACAATTATAGCAAAAGTTGATGATGAAGGGTACAGGTGTTATAAATAAAAACTATAAGAGAATTATTAGTAGTTTTATGAAGTCAAGAGGTATATTGATAATATGCCAAATCACACCAATCCAACAAATTCAATCCGTTTAAATATACATAGAAAGTAGATTCAAGTCACTATTTAATCTCATTTAGTTATTATATGCTTTAACATTTATACATATGCATATATGTATTAAGATTACTTAATGCTTTTTACATGCTTGGAATTCATAAATGTAAACATTTGATTTTATATCATCAAAAGATATTTTATCGTTCACAAATTTAAAGTGACTAAAGTACATTAAGAATTAAAAGGAATTAAGTACATTAAAAATATTTTTAAATTTATTAATTATTAAGAATTTTATTTTAAAAAATATTTATTATAGTATAAAATTTATTATTAACGTAATACACATAATTTAAGAGCTGGAATTACATTCATAAACATTTGATAAGAAGATTTCAATACGCAATAGTTTACCTTGATTTAGTTTATTTTTCTTGAAGATGAAAATAATATTAAATAAGAAAGAACCTAGGAATGGGGATTACAAGCTTAAAACCAAAATACACTTGCAAACATGACTTATAAGGAAAAAATATTCAACACAACCTTATATAGGTGATACACTCATATTTTCATATATGTTTAGGACTTAATTCAGAGTCATTTACATTTATTTTATGTTCATCTATAGCTGGTTTATCATGTTTTAGCATTTTTTGAGGTTCGTTGACGTAAAATACATAAATGAAACAAATAGACTCGAATTGCATTATTTTTGAGTTTCTGACAGACTTGATTTTTAGTCATTGTGGGATTTTAATCCCGAGATTGTTTTAGCAAAAAATTCTGAAAATTTCATACTTAAATTCTTGACTCATTAAGGGATTTTTGGGGACTAATTTCAGATTTTTCTGAGATGGAATTCAGGAGAAATAAATTCCCGAAATTTGCGTCAAATTTTGGATCACCAGAATGACCTTTTGATAATGTTTTGATCATAACTTTTGACTCAGATGGCAAAATCCCTTGATTAAAGGCTCATATTGAAGCTAACTCAAAGATGAAGATACTGATAAAATTTGAGCTCCTAAATGTTCATCGTATATTTTTTATGCACTATCGAAATTAACCTTGAAAAATCCATTCCATACCAACCAAGGATCAACACTAACCCCATACTCCATTCCTTCACAACGCTCCTCCAGCCTTATTCATCAACCCAACATTTGATTATGCCATCCCAACAGCCCACTTATCCACTCACTTGCAAAAGCAACTAAATAGTCCCCACACTCCACACTTCAACAACACACGCATTTGGAATCTTCAAAGTTGCTGGATGTATAATTGGAGGATGGAGGGTTGCTTAGACATCAACGCACAAACCCATGCATTAGTCTCACACTCCATTTCACTCTCAACACCTCCACTCATGCTTCCACTACAAGACATACAAGCAGCTCCTCCACTAGGATCTCTCCAGCAACTGCATCCAACAACGAAAGCCATCCATCCAAAACACCACCAGCAGCTACATCCAACTAACACAACCTCACTTGTCTCCACCAAGATAGCTCTCACTTCTACGCACAAGACATCAGTACTCATGCAAGCCTCTGAGCAAAAATACTCCATCCACCACACTTCACACCCACACACGCAAACACGATAGCTTCCTTCAAATTTCACTCATTCTCCATTCTCTACTCCTCCACCGAAATATCTCACTCTCCATTCACTCCACGCATCTCAAAGCTGCCTTCCACCAAGAAGCCTCCACGCATCACTCACAAAAGCCTCTTCCAAGTTCTAGCACTCACACACCTATTGGGAGACACCATTCACGCAGCACCCTTCATTCATCACCCACAAACACACGGCATCCATTGAACTAGCCTCCACACCATCCACTAGCCTTCACACACAATAATGCTCCATGTTTTACTCACCGAAGCAACAACTCTCATTTGATTCACATAAGAAGAAAGCTTCAATTCTCCACCAACGCAACAAGTAACTTCAACACGGCTAGCCTCACATCACTCCATGCCAACCACCAGCAACTACATCCAACAACGTAAGCCATCCATCCAAAACACCACTAGCTCTCTCATCCAACACCGAAAGCCATACCTCCATACAAGACAACCAAGCTACTTCTTCAACACTTTATCCCTCTACTGAAAAAATAGCTAAGCCATTTTTTTACTCAACAAAGCAGCTTCCATTTGATTCACGTCAACCACCTAGCCTCCACCAACCAATGCAGGCCTCCATTATTTTTGGTATTTTTGTGCACATCATTCTCCAACCTTAAACACATAAGCTGCATGTGATGCCTTAATACCCCCTGGGAGGATACGGGACGCTACGCAGACAATATAACATACATGCATACATAATCGAGACAAAACCAAAACTTACGAAACATATCATAATTTCATAAACCAGCCTGAATTAAGGTTATTACAAACTTTCAGATAAATCCAAAGTCATATATGTCAAAGACAAGCCAAAAACAAACTCCAAAAATACAATTTTAACAAAACAAGACTTAGACTTTATTGGCCATTGCGGTTGACTCATCCTAGTCCTTATGTCCTTCTCTCTAAACCTACACGGGGTAAATCCACCGTACTGAGCATATAGATTAGTGAGTAATAACTAATCTATGCATAAACTAACAATTAATTATACACAATCATGATATATCAGAAGCATGCAATAACAGTTTATCGAAACGAACAATTCAAACATATAATATT
>JANVCQ010039543.1:0-11393 GCA_025531925.1 Erythroxylum plowmanianum
CAACTGCCAAAAACTCTTAAACCATTCTAAATCAATTATTCAAACTCAATTATTCCCAATTTCTCAATCAAATCACAGTCTAACAAATTCAAGTTCACAATTAAATGCCGGAAAAGCCATGAATGCATGTACCTATAAATGCATGTGCAAGTAATTTATTCCTCTATAATTAGAGGTCAATGAATGCTCAAATTAGTAAATGCAATAAAACCTATTAACCCATCCTGAATTACCAAAATGACCCTCCTACTAGTAACGGGATGTTATAGAGAGGGTTTTTGGTACTCTCCTAATTATGGTGATTTTGTTCTGATTTTAATCCATCCAATAGTAACTACATCCTTGCAAAATATAAAAGGAAATGATAAAAAGAAACAAAAGAAATAATATAATAGGGAATAAAATCCTATACTAACATGAAAGTTAAAAGAAAAGGAATTGAATTAAAAGTAAAACTAACTTATGGGTTGCTTCTCATATAGCGCTTCTTTAACGTCAATAGCTTGACATGCTTGCATGTTTAACGTCATCTTGGATCAATAATCAGTGGCTTACTTTCACTCTTTTCTCTACAAAGTAGTTTGTAGCTTGTAAATAAGCTACTTGTTGTAAGATAATCATCAATATATAATTTATAAAATTAATTAATCCAGTCATGCATTAATGCCCTTTTTAATGGCAAAATGTTAATAAAATAAGGGATAAGAAAACTCCATAAATCATTGACTAACTCGAACAATTTGTTTTTGAGGAAGTAAGAACCCTCCGTACTTAAGGTTACTACCAACATCTCATCAGTAGTTTCCGTATTTGGTTCCTCCACCTGTTCTTCGTCAACCACCTCTGTCTACTCTTCTTCTTCTTAGACAAAGGTTTTCGACTCATCTTATTCAATTATTTCTTGACACTTTTTTGGTTTATCTTCTTGGATGGAGATTTCTTCATCTTTTCCTTCAAGAATTTCTTCTTGGAATGTCCATCCATTAACGAAGCTAACCTTTATCTTGTCTTTACTCTCCAATTCGAGTCAGTTAGTTTTCATTTCAGTAAGGATTTCCATTAATTTGTCTCTAAGACTTGCTTCCTCTTCTTCTTCTTCTTCTTCTTCTAGATGCTTGTTTCCACTCCTAAGGGTGATTGCCTCTAAGTAGACAACATCATTTTCATTTGAATTGGGCATACTCCTTTGCATCTCATTAGACATTATCTTCACCATTTAGCCCATCTAATTCACCATATTTTGTATACAAGCCTCTGTTTCTTGATGCTTCATGATTGATTCTTGAATGAAATCAATCATTATATCTTCTAGAGTTAGCTCATTAATTAGAGGTGCTTGGTGTCATAAATATCCAGCTATAACATAATTGCTCCATCCATAGGTGTAAGAGTTGCTCCATTTTGAATTATAGATATTCTTATATAGTGCACGTTGAAGTTGGTTGTACATGCTCGGCTACTCCCACATATATACTAATGCTTGACATTCATGATTATAGTGATAACTCCCACCAATGGCATGACACGGTCTAGATATCGATTAAACCTCCAAAAACATATAAGAACACCTTTCTCTCTCATTTGATGATGATATAGATTGTGAAGATGCATTCTGGTTCCTATAAAATTACTGACTATTCCATCCTTCCATTATGAGTTGTGGCTATAATAATGAATTTTAAATCCTATAATAAACCACAAACTTAAGATCAAGTAGAGAATTTCAAAAGATAATTAAACGAATAAGCCACAATTACAATAAAATACAACAAGAAATAAATACAAAATCTCAATTAAAATAAAAAATAAAAACAAAAATATAACAATATAAAATAAAATAAAATAAAGAAAAATAGATAGAGTAATAAAATATAGGTTTTCCTAATATCATTATCCCAAGCAATGATGCTAAAAACTTGATTGACTTATTGTATGAGTTGGTTAATTATGTACTACCGCAAATGCACAACATAGTTGTAGTTAGTACTGGCATGTATGGTCAATTATGTACTACCACAAATGCACGACATAGCTATAGTTAGTGCCGGTATGTACAGGTCAATCTCACAATGACAATGAGTACTAGTAATCACCTTTTTATTATTATTTAGCCTATAGATTAATTTTGGATTTTAACAAAGAACATAAAAACTAAAGCAAGTAAAATAAAATATGGAACAATATTGAACAGAGAACTAAGATTTCACTTAGAAAATTACTGATATCAAATAGTTAGTATCTGTGTTTTGAATCCCTCTAAGCTTTTAACATATTGATCTTTTATTTCTCAATTGTTTTATTAATTTATTAGACTACGGAGATTCCTATGGTATGTTAATAGCTGACCTTGAGTCTACTAACAATTAATCTTAAAGTTTTCAACCGAATTACTTAGGTTAAAGTTTATAGGATTGCTTTACTGATTTATGAATCCCTCTATTAAGTTTTACCCTAATCTAGAAGATTTATATCATCCTATCTCTAGGGTTGTAATCGACTCCTTCCAATTATAGTAAATCTATTCAAACTTAGGATCTCTTAATCTCTACGTATAAAATTAGATTATGATATAATATTCTTGGGTCTGTTAGAACATATATTAAACATGTAATCGAATCGTAATATATCAATTAACCCAATTTCATTAATAAAATAATCAAAATATATTAAAGTATCAACATAGGGTTCATCTAACCTAAACACTAACAAGACGTTTAGTTACACATTATCAAATACCAAATCAAACATAAATAGAAAGAATAACAAACTAAAAAAAATGGGATCATAAATCTAAATCTGCAAAAAAAAAAGCCTGCAACTTCAGATTTAAATATGAGAAAACAAATCCAACACATAGGAGTGAAATCATCAATAAAGATTATGTAATATTTACTCCCCTTATTAAAGGAGTTCTCTGAGGTCTTGCAAGATTAGTGTGGATAAGTTGAAACTTTTATGTTGCTCTCTAAAAAGATTTCTGAAGTGGAACTCTTGCTTGCTTGTCATATTGATAAGCCTTGTAACGTAGTAATTCTGATTCCAGTTGAGATATCCCTTAAGCAAGCTCCTTTGTTTGCAAGTTCAACACTATAGTATGGTGGAAATGGCCCAATCTTTTGTGTCAGGATCTAATAACTATGGAATAAGCTGCCTACTCCTCTTATAATGGATCAAGAGAAAAATTCTTGCCCTTCATTTTAGCGTTAAACATTTCTTCATATGCTGTATCTTTGATCAAGCATTGATTACCTTCAAAGATGAATTTGAAGTCTTCTTCAAGTAGTTGTCCCACACTTCTAACAAATTTTGATTAATATCAGGCATAAATAATACATTCTTAGTCAATTTTGTACCTGAGAAACTTTCAATTGCTATAGTTCCTTTCCCTTTGATATCCATGTATTCTCTATTAGCAATCTTCACTTTGGAGATAACTAATGTATCTAGCTCTTTGAAAATATCATAATCAAAAGTCATATGGTTGGTGCATCCATTATCTATAAGCCATTTTTCACTTAAGCTACTAGTTGCAAAACAAGTTGCTACAAAGAGTTGGTCTTCTTTTACTGGTTTGCAATTTGGGCAACATTTTTTGCTGCAAGTTAACTTGAGTCTCATTCTTTCACTTAAAAATTTTATAGTGGTGCCCATTTTCTAACACTTCTTACACTAAGCATTAGGTCTTCTCCAACATTTAAAGGGTGGATGGCCCTTAATACCCTTAATTCCACAATGTTTATAAGGAGGATACTCATTTTTTCTTCCTCCTCTTGTATGAGTAGAATTTTTCCTCAAGGATTCCTTCTTATTCTTCTTCTTTTTCCTATTTCCTCCTTGGTTTGTTTGCACTTTGTTTGGTAGTGCCCATTCAATAGAACCTTCAAACCTTTATGAACGTTCATTGTTTTTGAGCCTACAAGGCATTTAATAATTATGCCAAACTAATCTTTAACAAATCCTTAGTGTTTTCTAATGAGGAAATGGTTGCTTCAAACCTTTTAGGGACTATTACAAAAATTTTATAAACCAATCTAGAATTATGAAATTCATAGCCAAGTAATCTTACTTTCTTGGTAATGTTGAGTAATCTGTCAAAATACTCTTAAAAAATATACGAATACTTTATCTTTTGAATGTTAAATTCTCTTATCAAATTAAAAACCTACATTCTCTTGACTTTTTCATCTCCTTCAAATTTCTTTTTTAGAGAATTCCAGACCTCAAATGTTGCTTTCATTGTCTTAATCCTAATAAAGATTTCTGGTGAGACTGTAACAAATAATGTAGCTCTAGCCTTAGACTTTCTTGTTTTCTTCTCCTTGTGATTCTTAATATATGCCATAGTTAGATTTATAGGTAAGGAAGCAACTTCGTAGTCCTCCTTAATAGCTTCCCAGAGATCATTTGCCTCTAGATGTGCATCCACCCTAGTTGCCTAGATGTGATAGCCTTCATCATTGAAGACAAGTGATGCAAGTATAATGAAAAGAGATTCTAAATCCATAGAAAAATATTACTTGTAGGCCCCTTAAGAAAAATGCTTTAGAACCATTTTCAAGGAAATAAAGAAAGAACAAATATTAACAAAGAATGGGCAGAGAACTTATTATACTTTCATATATCAAGGTTGCTTAAATACAAAACTTTGTAACTAAAACTTAAGAAAAACATGGAAAAACTAAGCAAAAATAAGAAAAATATTAGGAATCATAACTTAGTCTATGGATTCCAAAAAGACGGTAAAAAATAGCAATAATTATTCTAAAGACTTTATCTTCAAAGCTGGACATATTTGACATGTTTAGTGGCTTCTGAGGCATAATTCTAAAAGAAACACAAGCATTCGTACATGTTATTTAAAACTAGCATCCCCTTTTATCGTTTCGAGCATTAGAGTAATTCACAGAAGTAACTTTGATACTTCTAACACTATCTTTTTACTAGCTTATTAGCCCAAACAAGAATTTTTAACCTATTTAGATTTCATGTAGAACCCCACCCTCACAAGACACGTACCGGACATCTTGAGTGATGTCCAAGTGTGAATCCTATAAGGATGGCATGCTAGAACGGTCAAACACTCGAAACTCGATACAATTTTTTTTCAAATTTATTATACACGTATGCGGAAATCAATAATCAAATTCAGGCCCATTCTTTTCTTTCGTAACATCAAAATCACATTTATTATTACACTCAATATCATTCTCATTTACAAACCTTTCTACTTTGGAAAGTTATTACAAAGCAGAATATTCAAATATATATGTTACAATAATTGTGGGAAACTTAATTTGATACAAAAATAAGAAAAATACAAATGCACACGCAAGCTAATTCCGACCTCTATCTCTTACTCGAATGCAGTGTTTGTACTCCTGTTAGCCTAACGGGGTAACTCTTCTAAGCTTGAAAAATATTGCAAATTTAGGATGAGTTTTGCAAACTCAGTGAGTGACCTTCCTCGATGGCTCACTCAATCACATAACACATGCAATTCACATTCAACACATACCACATTCCAAAAACATTCAAACCATTATAATCATTCATATTATGTATATACAGTGCATATGAGACTCACTTTCAATTTATTACTTCGTTGTGACCGAGTGCCTATAACTGTCCCGTATCTATTGTGGATACTGGGCCCATTGATAACTGCCTCGTATTCGTTGGAGATATTGGGCTCATTTTACATCGTGAGCCTTTGGCTCTTAATCACTTTTTGAGCTTTAATCTCTTTTTCACAGTCTGAGCTTTAAGCTCTTTTTCACAGTCTGAGCTTTAAGCTCTTTTTCGATGGCTAATCTGGTCACAACTACCTTTATGTTTCATGCATTCATGTAATAAAATGCATCACATTCTCATAATTTTAGTCTATCACATGCTTTCAGATTCACATGCACTCTCATACTCATCATCAGACCTTGGTTCAACATTCAACAATTTAAGTTGAGAAAACACATATTTCTTTTCATTCACTTACCAGTAACACTTCAATATCATATTTATACATCAGGTCTCAAACCTTCATTGTCCAACATCAACGTAAGCAAATCACATTCATATCAATTATATTCACATTGCATAATAATCATAACTACAGTCATTTAATGCAGAAATTGAAATCAGAACAAATAATAAAATGAGACCATCTAGTTCAACTCATAGCACACTTCAGATTAGCATTAGCTTCCATAATCTAGAACGTCTGGATGTGAGCGTTTGTCTTGAACATCAACATGTGCAGTACACACATTATGCACACACATTAATAACTTTGCATAATTATAATCATTTATTTATACACAAATGTTTATATGGACTATGTACAATGCATGCTCAATAACAATCTTGAGTATCATTCCATTATTCCTGCCACGTAAACATTCATACCTGCAAACTCATAAAAGTATCATTCATACTTATGGTTTATACCTTAATAAAACCATTAGAATCAAAATTCACTACAGATTTTTCTTGAAACATACTTTCGGGTCAACTTTACATGTTCTTTCTGACCCAGATAATGAAGAAATTTGATAACAATTTCTTCTAGAAAACTGTTCCCCTATGTCTTAAGTTTCTAATGACACTAAGATCATACAAATTGGTTCATTATTTTGAAAGATAATCTCCAATATTTTGAAATAGTACATTATACTCAAATTCCATCCAAAAATTGATATTCTTAGAGACTGAATTAACATTCGATTTCTTCATACAATTTGTAGTCCTATCTCTCTAGTTTACTCCAAATAAAAAATCATTCCATACAGAACAAGATATTGTCACAATACAAAAGCCTGGTCAATGAAACCTTTCTGGTTATCATATTCCAGCACAATCAACATTTTCATCTTAAATCCATTAACCCAACTAAATTAAGTCACAACCATGCAACATCAATGCATGGTCGTGCATCCCAACACATTTGAGTCACGGGTGTGCAACCATAATGCATGCCCGTGCACACCAACATAATGCACGCCCGTGCAAGTTAACGCACGGTCATGCACTCTCAACCTAGATTTTTCCTCATCTTTTCTGTCCCAATTTTATCGCTCAATCTCTCCCAAATGATTTTAGATGGCTCAGATTTTTGGTAGATATGTATATAAATGTGTTATGAATCTTTTGGTTTAAATCCCATGTCATTTGGAGGTCTAGAGAAGGAGATATAGCCAAAATACTGTTCAAATTTTCTCCAGCCAAGGAAGTCGCGATCGTATATGAGGACGATCACGAGTTTTCACTCGAAGCATGATCCCAACTTCCCTCTAGTGGATGGAGACTCATGACTGTGCTGGAGCACGATCGTGCCTCGAGTGAAAACTCGAGATCGTGCTCATGCACGATCGTGACTTCCTTGGCTGGAGAAAATTTGAACATCCTTCAATATTTTGGCTATATCTCCTTCCCCTGACCATTTATTTTCTTTCACTTTCAACCTCCATTTGTAACTCTCATTTAACTTGAAACATTCATAAACAACTCCATAAAAACAAAACTCCCTCTCTCATCTTTCTCATTTTTGCATTTCTTTCCACTACTGCAATTTTTCATCTTTATGTATATATTCCATTTTCCTCTCTAACTTCCATCCAACTCAAATCTTGCACAAACAAAATCTAAAATCCATGCTTAAACAAAATCATCAAAAATAGAAAAAGGATCATTCATGCTTCTCCTTCACATTTTCTGCATTTTTTCTCCATCTCTTTATTTATTTGCACTTTTAATTTTTTGTACATTCTCCATTTCTCTTCTCAACTTTCATTTTAAACAATCTTTCTATCTCCAAACATCCTCATAAACTGATTTCTTAAGTCTAAATTCATTCTTTTGTTCATCTCGAATATCTCTCAAAATTCATGTATGTGTATATATATATACAGTGAAAACAAGGCCCTCGCGTTTGTTTTCTTCAAAAAGTTTCTACACCTAGTTATACCTATTTTCGAAGATCTTTTAACTCCAAAATCATTTCCACAACCTTTTGAAACATTTTTATCATAAATTGAAAAATCAACAAATCCACATTTCCATCTTATATTCACGAAGAACATGAAAAGTGTATATTTTTCTCATAAATATGAAATATCAACTATGTAACATTTTGCTACCCTAGTATAGGCAAAATTAATAGATGAGAGAAAGTGCTGAGGAAGTAGGAAACACGTTCCATGCTCATGCATAATATGGCATACACATACATATTGAATAGTAAATGTTCCTGCACATAAAAATAATTGTACATGCATTCATTGACAACTTCCAGGTATGATTTTTTTAATGTGATTTTATCAAAAATGAGAAGTAGAGGGAGTTGAAAGAGTGATCTGGAAATGTTCGCTGAGTGTGCTTCGGTTTGTTAGCCATGACTTGTTCTCTAGTTATCCAGACGTGATGATTCTGGATGGGGATTAAACTAGGAACCTATGGCTACATTTCTTATGAAGACATTGAATTTAAATTCAGTCTTTAAGAATCTCAAAGTTTGTCATAAAGTTGAGAATTTGATGCGATACATTGAATGAATGTAGAAAATTCATGTTTTGTATTCGAGGGAAAATCTAGATTAATCTAGGCTCGATTAGAGAAATTTGTCTTCTCAGAAGTTGTAGAAATTTTGGACGTCTGAGCTGAAAGTCAGGGTCCTTGTAAGAGAAGATGCTATCTTCTACCTTTTCACTTCTTCTATATTTTTGCTTCTTCTATGATGACGTCATTGATGATGTCATCTTCTTCTGTGTTTTGCTCCGCCTAAGTTTCGCTTCTTCTTAGTTTTGTTCCTTATGTGTTTTGTATCGTCTATGTTTTGTATCATCTGCCTTTTGTATCATCTGCCTTTTGCATCATCTGTGTTTTGTTCATTCCTTCTGCCTTTTGTATCGTCTATGTTTTCTATCCTTTGTGTTTTGTATCGTCTGCCTTTTGTATCTTCTGCCTTTTGCATCGTTTATGTTTTGTTTATTCCTTCTGCCTTTTGTATCGTCTGTGTTTTGTATCGTCTGCCTTTTGTATCTTCTGCCTTTTGCATCGTCTGTGTTTTGTTCGTTCCTTCTGCCTTTTGCATCGTCTGTGTTTTGTTCATTCCTTCTGCCTTTTGTATCGTCTGTGCTTTGTATCCTTTGTGTTTTGTATCGTCTACCTTTTGTATCTTCTACCTTTTGCATCATCTATGTTTTGTTTGTTCCTTCTGCCTTTTGTATCGTCCACGTTTTGTATCCTCTGTGTTTTGTATCGTCAGCCTTTTGTATCTTTTACCTTTTGCATCGTCTGTGTTTTGCATCCTTTGTGTTTTATATCGTCTGTGTTTTGTATCCTCTGTGTTTTGTATCGTCTTCCTTTTGTATCTTATGCCTTTTGCATCATCTGTGTTTTGTTATCTTCTGTGTTTTGCTGATGTGTCTCCTTCTGGGCTTTACTTCTTCTATGTTTTTCGCTTCTTCTGTCTTTTACTATCTTCTGGGTTACTATTTATAAACTTCTTCTGGGTTACTGTTTATGAACTTCTTTTGTCCTTCGCTATCTTCTGTGTTTTGCCGACTCGCTTCTTCTGACTTTCGTTTTTTCTGAGTTTTGCTTCGTCTGCCTTTTGCTTCTTCTGAGTTTTTTTTTGCCTTTCACTTCTTCTATTTTTGTTTTGTCTGCGTTTTGCTATCTTCTGGGTTACTGTTTATCGAATATATTTTGTTCTATTTTCGATCCTTTAAAAGATAGAATTTGTCTTCAAGGTCTTCATGAAAGTTGTAGCTCTTGAAGTCCTCTTTCGAACCATATAAAGAACTCCTTGATCCAATATCTGTAAGGAAAGGTATAGTAACTTTTCCCTTCCTTCTATCTTTTTGCTACCTTCTGTGTTTTGCCATCTTCTGTCTTTTTGGCCTATCTTCTGTTCTATTCTTGACCCTTCAGGAGATAAAATCCGAACCTAGGGTCTTCTTCGAAGTTGCTTATCTTAAAGTCTTATTTGAAATCATCCTAAGATAATCTAAATCCAACATCTCTACTGAGAGTTATATCACTAGTCCCGAGACAAATTCTATATGAGTGAGGACCAAATCTTGTTTGCTTCATTTGGCCATAACTTCCTCTATAGGAGTCCAAATGAATTGATTCTTGAACCATTGGACTCGTAAGGCATTACCCTACATCTCCACCTAGAAATCATATCCATTTGAAATAAATTGAGAAATATTGAGTGGAAAACGTGGGACGGGTACAGTGAGTGTACTCTTCAGTAATATGAACTGGGGTTATTCCACTGAACGTACTTTAGTATTTCGAGTATATTTAGACCTGTAGGATTCCAAATGAGACAATTGTTATTTTGGAATGCACTAGGGATATGGGCCTACAAATTGTCTCAGAAGTATAATTGTGATTCAGTCTATAATATACTTAAGTTCTAAACGGAAGTTGGGCATAGTATACTGTTTCGGATTATGATAATCCGAAGATATTTGAGGCATATCTTCCGAAGTACTGAACCAAATTAAGTGATTTTGGTGTCAATGGAAAGATCTAGAAATGGATAAGTGGCTAAGAATTGGACAGGTGTCCTAGTTAAAGTGGAGTTTTAAATAACCTTGGAGGAGAAGTCATGGTACTTGCCTTCATTTGTTTCTCTCAAAGCTTCTTTCTCTAGTGTTTCTCCAACACAGAGTTTTTCATCAAATATTCACCAAAGTTAAACCTTGCTTTTCTCTATTTGTCATCACTTCCACTTTGATATTTCTTTCTTCTATTCCAAGAAAAGACTGAACCCCCTGTCAACCTTCCAGATGAGGTACGTGGGCCGCATGAGAAACTAGAGTTCATGTGATTTGAAGATGTTAGGGCTTTATGATGGTTACAAGTTTTGGAGCTTCAAATAAGTCAAGTGTCCGCATTTAGGCATTTCTAGAATTTGGAAGCAAATGCTAATCTAGAGCGTACTATGAGTAGAACGAAATGATCTCACATTATTGTTTGTTATTTGAATTTTTGTATTATTTGACTATTGAATGATTTTGTAAAATGTGATTGAATATGTTGGTTTCCGGACATGAGGTCCGATGATTGTGATGGTTGACTTGGATATTGAAGAGCTACTTAAATATGAATTGGATGAACTATGTGTATTGAAGTGATTGCTAAGTGTTTTCAGAATGTGTAATTGCATGCATGTGAAAGTGTGAATCCTCAACTATATGTTGAATGCCGGACTTCGGTCCGATGATAAGCGAATATGATTGAATAAGAGCATGCAAATTCATTTCATGAATGCATGAAATATAATGGTTGTTGTGATCAGAGTAGCCACCAATCAGAGCTTAAAGCTCAACGAGTGAAAAAGAGCCTCGAGCTCAAAAGTGATTCAGAGCCTCAGGCTCAACGTTTAA
>JANVCQ010039572.1:0-11391 GCA_025531925.1 Erythroxylum plowmanianum
TGCGATCTTGGAATTATTTGTTTTTGACCGGTTTCCAAGGATCAATCTTTTGGTTGAATCGACAGAGCCGCGATCAAGAATGAACTGAGAAAATCATTTGAGAAGGAAAGTTAATTGGGCAATTGAGAATAATATGCGATAATACTACTTCACTGAGGAATTAGTTACTGAAAGAATTATGAAAACAAATCATGGGCATTAAGAGTCTTAAGTTATATTTGAGAATTATGCGATAATACTACTTCACTGAGGAATTAGTTACTGAAAGAATTATGAAAATCATTTGAGAAGGAAAGTTAATTGGGCAATTGAGAATAATATGCGATAATACTACTTCACTGAGGAATTAGTTACTGAAAGAATTATGAAAACAAATCATGGGCATTAAGAGTCTTAAGTTATATTTGTTGGAGTTAACAATGCCCCCAACAGTATTATAGTATTAAAGGTTAAAGTGATCCAAGCAAAATTATATCAGTTAGTGACTATGATCATAGATGGTATTTTGAGAGTGTTCGAAAAGTAAAGAGAATAAATTAAATACTAGAGGAAAATATGTAAACGTATGAGTGAAGTTTGTATAAAGAGTTTTTTAGGAACTATTACCCTAATGTTTATTATGCCATTTGGATTTGGAGATTTTGCAGTATATACAATAGAGTTTCTCATTAAAGATTAAGATGGAATCTGTTGCAGCATTATACAATGATTCTACATACATAAGGACAATTATAGCCTCATGAGTTGAATTTAGATACCCAATTTAAAACTTGCTGCAATATCAATTGCTTTGAAAGCTTGGAGACATTATAGATATAGCAACATTTTGGATACATGAATACACAGACTAGTAAAGATTGAGGAATTTATTGAGTTTGAAAGGAATGTACAAATGAGTACTGTACTAGTAGATGTAGTGTGTAATCTGATGCATTGAGTAAATAATTCTATAATGGAATAGTACAAATTCAGATATTGAGGTTATCAAACTTAGTGAAATAAAGAGCATAGAATGTTGAGTTAAATTTTGACGATTCAAAGTGTTATTAGTGATTGAAATTTAAAATCAGTTTTATATAAAAGGATTAGCAAAACTGAAATCGAGGATTTAGAAATCGTGAATCTTATCAGAAATTGAAAATGAATCTGAATTTTTGAGTTTGAATTGGAAGAATAATATCTTGTGACTGAAATAAAAAGTATGTACACATGATAAAGATGATTGAACAAAGAGATTGTTAGAGAAGCCTAGTAACAACCTAAACTAGACATCCTAGTAGGAATATGCTGAAATAGTATTTAGCTACTAAGGATGTAGAAACAAGTGGCTGAACGTTTGAATTATCAACAGTTCTAACTGGATGTGCTTACTTTGGAGTTCATAGGAATATGACATTAAGGTATAGTTCCAATTGACTACAAGCATAACAATTGTGATAATAGTGACATCATTAAAATACTTTATGAGGCGTTGTGTGACAGTAAGGGGTTGTTCACCCTTACATTACAAGGAAGAGTGCCTCAAAATGATTAAAGACCAGAATTGATTCGAGATACTATTGATGAGTGAAATGAATCTATAATAGGAGTTAAGTGATCTAAGACAATGACTAATGAGTTTAAGTGGTTCAACATTGAGGTTATGAATATCTTGAGATAGATATAAGAGTTAAGTGTATTAACACTAAAGAGATGTAAAATAGCAAGCGAAAGCTGAAATACTTCTAAGAGTATCACCTTGCCAAGGTGTACTTAAATGGAGATAAAGGCTTAAATAGGGAAAACTAAGTTTGACATAAATTGATCCATATAAAACTATGCTCAGAATAGGACTACGGATTTATGAGTTAGTATTAACCATAAAAGATGTTTCGAATTCACACAGTTTACATGGATATGGTTAGGAAAATATTGTTATAATTCGATATATGTGTTATTGAAACTGAAAGTGAAAATTTGAGTAATCTGAAACACCCATCAAGGAAATAATTAAGGGGGTGTTTGGTTTGAGGGTTTAGGAATAAAGGAATGGAATAATTGTAAAAAATATTGTTTGTTTTGGGGTTTTCAATTCCAAGGTAATGGATTTATCCCATTAAATTTGGGAATCTACTAAACCCTCCAAAATAGGTGGGTATCAAGTTTTCATTCCAAGGTCTTCTCATCTTCTCACCATTAATGCAACAAACCATTAATGGTATTATATCATTAAATGGTATTATATCATCTTTCATTCCCATTAATGCAACAAACCAAACAACATTATTGGTATTATTACATAAACCCACGTTACAAACCAAACGTTATTTTTTATTTTTCATACCCATTCCCATCCCCTTCTACTATTATACCCATATCCATACCCAACCCCGTGCTCACACCAAACGACCCCTAAGAAAGTGTGATATCGAAACAAGGGATTGAGAGATCTATTAAATCTATCAACTATGGTCTTTTGGAAGAAAGTATTTGAGTGGTGAAGTTATAAGGGAAATGGAGGAGCATATAAGGTAATAGTACCCCTGCCTTATTGATTAACCAGATATTAATTTTGAGCACGAAATTTCTTTTAAGGAGTGGAGAACTGTAACATCCCATTACCCATGATAAGGCAAAAATAATAAATGAGAGAAATTGCTGAGAAAGTAGGAAACACATTTCATGCTCATGCATAATATGACATGCAAATACACGTGAATAAGTGAAGGATTTGCACATGAAAATAATTGTACATGCATTCATGAATGATTCTGGGTATAATTAAATTGAATTGGGATTTTTGAAAATTTAGTGAATTTTGAATTTATTTATGTTGAACATATTATTAGTTAGTAGAATTGTGAGATTTATGAATCTTTGTGAATTTAGGAATAAAATTTGGAGAAAAATTTTAGAAATAGGGGAAAAGAAATCAAAAGAAGATTTGGAGATAGTTGGATTGTAAAGATAGAATTAATAGAGTTAGTTTCCAAGAAACTTAGTTAGAATTAGACCTTAGGAAAAGTGACAAGTGTAAAGTTGCCTTTATTTTTTGTCAAAAGTAAGTTTGAGTTATCCGAGATTTAAAAAGGGGTTTGTTCTTCTCCTAAGTTCTTTCCTTGTTATCATCTTCTCCAAATTTCTTCCCATACAGAGTTTTCCATCAAACTCCTTCTGAGAGTTAACTTTGATTTTTCATATCCTTCATCACTTCCCCTACTGCTAAGTGTTTCTTCTGCCTTAAGAAAAACCAAAAGTTGGTTAGTGTTCACAGGGGTTTATGTAATTTTGTATGGAGTTAGGGCTTGAAGATAGTTGAAGCTTTTGGAGTCTTCAACAAGTAAGTAGTGAATAGTGAATGAGAAATGTGGATATGTCCAAGTTTTGCTTTGGTGCTTCTGGTGGATAAAAGATTTTGAAGTGAGAAGAATTAAGGTGAAAGTTAGAAGCAAAATAAAAGTCGAAAATGAAGTTGCATTTGTGTAGTATGTCAATGAAAGAGATGTACATATGTGTATGTTTTGTTGTTGGTGTTTAGGATTAATAATGGACTTAAAATTTCCTTATGGATGATATTGATTTGAAAACGAGATGAGAATGAGGAATAAATGAAGTAGAAAAGGTGATCTTGGTATAAGTTGTGATAAAGAAAGATTGTGAAACAAAATGGGTGGTTGATCTGGAAAATTGTTCAAGGAGTATGCTTCAGTCCTTTAACCACAACTTCTTCTCTAGTTATCCAAACGAGATGATTTTTGATTTGGATTAAACTAGAAGCATATGGCTACATTTTCTAATGAATAAATCGAATTTAAATTCTATCATTAAGAATCTCAAAATTTGTCATGAATTTGAGAATTGGGTACAGTACATTGGATGTATGTAAATTAATGTTCTATATTCGAGGGCAATTTTGGATTGATCTAGGCTATATTAGAGAATGTTGTCTTCTCAGAAGTTGTAGGTCTTCCTTCTAACTTTCCATCAACATATAGTATGGAATTTTTGGACTTCTAGGCCGAAAGTCATGGTCCATATAAGGGAAGATGTGCAAGAGGAGAGTAGCCTCTTCTGTCTTTTGTGTCTTCTGTGATGAAATCATTTCCTTCTGGGTTTTCTATGTGGTGACGTCATCTCCTTCTATGTTTTGTATCGCCTATGTTTTGCTTCGTCTGTCTTTTGTATCTTCTATGTTTTGTATTGTCTGCCTTTTTGTATCGTTTGTGTTTTACTGATGCGTCTTCTTCTGTATTTTGCTGACGCGTCTTCTTCTGTATTTTGCGGATGCGTTTTCTTCTGTGTTTTGCTGACGTGTCTTCTTTTATGTTTTGCCGACTTGCTTCTTCTGTCTTTTGCTCCTTCTGGGTTACTATTCATAAACTTCTTCTAGGTTACTATTTATGAACTTCTTCTGTCTTTTGTTATCTTCTATGTTTTGCCGACTCGCTTCTTCTGTCTTTCGCTACTTTTGGGTTACTATTCATGAACTTCTTCTGTGTTTTGTTCGTTCTGAGTTTTGCTAAAGCGTCTTCTTCTGTGTTTTGTTGATGTGTCTTCTTCTGTCTTTTGCTGATGTGTCTTCTTCTGTGTTTTGCTCCTTCTGTTTTCGTTTCTTCTATGTTTTGCTATCTTCTGCCTTTCGCTCCTTCTATTTTTGTTTCTTCTGTGTTTTGCTATCTTCTAGGTTATTGTTCATCTTATATCTTCTGTTCCATTTTTGATCCTTTAGAACATATAATCTATCTTCAAGTTCTCATGAAAGTTGTAGATCTTGAAGTCTTCTTTCAAACCATATAAAGAACATCTTAATATGATATCTGTAGGGAAAGTTATAGCAATTTTCCCATTTCTTCTGTCTTTTTCCATTCTTCTGCTTTTTCCTTTGGCTTCGTCTAATCCTATTGTTTGATCCATTTTGACCCGTTAGATGATAAAATCTGATCTTAAGATCTGCTTCAAAGTTGTAGATTTCAAAGTTATCTTTGAAATCATCCTAAGATGATCTTAATCCAACATCTCTAGTGAAAGTTATGCCATTTGTCCTGAGACAAGTTCAATATGATTGAGGACCAAACCTTGATTGATTCTTCGACCATAATTTGGTTATCTGACCTCTAAATGAAATGATTCTTAAACCCTTAGATTCCTAGAACTTTCCTTTTTGCGTCTCCATGGAAGGTCATAATTTTTGCTGTTGATTTGAAATAGATGTATTAAATCAAGTAAGGGTATTGATTGGAAGAGTATGAATTGGATATTTTACTAAACATGCTTCAGTATTTGATGATTTCTGGATCAATAGAACTTCAAATAAGATGATTCTTGTTTCAATATAAATTAGAGACACAAAGCTACAAATGATAAGAAGAAGTTAAAGTCAAATTCAGTTTTTAAGAGGTTTAAATTTCCAATAAGAGTTGTGCATAGTAAATTGATTTTGGACAAAAGCAATCTAAAAAGGTTTGAAGTGTATCTTCCAAATCACTGAACCGAATTAAATGATTTTTATGTCATTAGAAACTTAAGACAATGGAGGACATTTTTGGGAAGAAAGTGTTACATTAGAATGTTCAAGGGTACTGTTGGCAAGACACTTAAGTATAAAAGACATAAGGCATAATTGGAAGGGCAAATGGGACAATTCTCAATCATTAAGGGCATAATTGGAAGAAGAAGTGTTGTCTTGCTTATAAATGAAGAAGAAAAGGTGAATGGAAGGAAAATAGAAGAAAATAATGAAATGAGAAAGAAAGAAAAAAAGAGTTTAATTGTTGGATAGAAAAGAAGAGAGTTGAGTTAGGGTTTCAATGGTGTTAACCTTCAAGAGAGATTTTGGAGTTGATCAAGAAAGGAAACAAGTAGAGGAAGAGAAGAGCTTCCCTTTGAGATAAGGATCCCTTCATTTGGTGAAGAATAAAGGTAAGATAATTTTAAATCTTTTAGATTTTTGGAAGAGCTTTAGTTTATGGAGTTTAGAAAAGGCTTGGGTTTAAGTGTTCTAGAACCGATTTGAAGTGAATTGTGCTTGAGGGATTTTTCAATTAAAAACCCTATTGAGTGAGATTTTTGTTATTGAACATAGGGATCAAAGAGACAAGAGGAACAAGAAAAGAGGCATGTTTAAGAAAGGCTATAAGCAAGGAAATCAAGGTGGGTACATGTTTATAATAGAGTGAATAAGCCACTACTGCATTCATAAATAAAAGAAGTTTTATCATTTTCAGTTGCATCATAAGTGCCGCATTCATTGTCCATGAATGATTTATGAATTTGCTATGTGTTTGCTACATGAGTTGTGTGATGATTTATAAAAATGATTTCTTTTTAAAAGAGCAAATGTACATGAAATCATGTTTTCGAGAATGGTTTTCAAGATATATATCAAGTCTATGAAAAAGCAAGTTTACAAGAAGTGTCATTTTGGGCAACAAGCTTACAATATTTTGAAATATATGTGTTATGTGGATTTGTGGTGGTCCCCTAAGTTCAGTCATGTGCATGTTGACCCAAGTTTAAGGCTTCTCCTACCTGCCCGCTAGTGGCATGGAACTCTTTCATAGACTCCCATAAGTTCACGGCTACACAAGACCCTTATGGGAATTGTGTACTACGTTCTGCTTTGGATCCACCCAAACCATCCTGATGTGCTTATGTGCGTATCATTTGTTGGCAAGTTTGATGCATTCATGTTTTGCAATTTGTGTTGAAAAATGCATATATTGTGTTTCTTGTGTTTTCGATTACTTGACAAGAAACGAATTTTAAGAATTATGCGTTTTATAAACTCAATGAAAGTTTTTCTATGACTAGTAAAATGTTTTCAAAAGTTTTGCTTATCTTCTTTTATTATAAACTGTTACCCACGAGCTTTCAAGCTCACCCCCTTCCTGTCCCCACCTTCTGGTGATGAGGAAGAGATCAAGTGATCAAGAGTATAAGGGTGTTACTTCAAATTCTGCATATCTTGGAGTTTAAGTTATCTTTGTAAAATACAAGGATTACTCACATTTCAAGAATTTATAGTTCATGTAACTTTTATAGTTTGAGATTTTGGATCATGTTGGAAAATGGCTTGAAAAGCCATTATAGCGTTGTAAAACCCTTTTGTTTTGAGGGTATTGAAATGTAAATGACAAAAAATTATTTGTTTGTAATGTATTAAAGAGTATGATATAGTAAAGTTACACTTAAGTCTTCTGATAATCATAAGAGGTTGGGTTCCGAAAACGGCGCCCAATAGCTATTTACTGATCCCAAGATCCTTGAAACTCCAATACACAAACTCGAAGCATATCCTCAACAATCATTATTGTCCTCTTACTCTATCCGTCTATTTGAGGATGAAATGTTGTACTGAAGTTCAACTTAGTGCCCATAGTAGATTGTAAGCTCTTCCAGAACCTCGAAGTGAACATAGGATCCCTGTCCGATACAATAGACACTAGAACCCCATGCAATCTCATCACCTTGTTCACATATCTCTGGGCCAACTGATCTAGTGAGTTATTTTCTCTCACTCGTAAAAAGTGGGCCGACTTAGTCAACCGGTCCACTATGACCCATATAACATCATGCTGCCTCGGAGTCTTAGACAAACCCATAATGAAGTCCATAGTAATCCGTTCCCATTTCCACTCCAGAATGGCAATGAATGTAGCCTCCCTACCTGAGTCTGGTGCTTAGCTTTCACTTGCTAGCACGTCATACATCTAGATACATACTTTGCCACTTGCTTCTTCATTCCAAGTCACCAGAAATGCTCCTTCAATGTGTTATACATCTTGGTAGTACTAGGATGTATAGCATAGGCGGACGTATGAGCTTCCTCAAGTATCTTCTTGCTCAGATCATCTACATTAGGCACACACAGCCTCTGTCTCAACCATAATGTCTCATCCCTCATCTCAAATTCAGAATTCGAATTCATCTTTACTTTCTTTATAAGCTTGACCATATCAAGATCTTTATTCTGTACTCTTTTGATTATGTCATGTAGCATTGGTCTCAACTTCAATGTAGCAATCAAAGCCCTATCCTGCTCTAGATTCAACTCCACATTCAGAGTTCTCAAGTGAATCAAATTGGGTAACCTCGATAACTGAATCTAAGCTGCACTGATATTAGACTTCCTGCTCAAAGCATCTACCATCACATTAGCTTTTCCCGGGTGGTACTCAGTAGTGCAATCATAATCCTTCAGTAACTCAATCCATCTCCTCTGCCTCAAGTTCAACTCTCTCTGACTCAGCAAATATCTCAAACTCTTATGATCTGTGTATATCTGGAAAGTCTCTCCATACAAATAATGTCTCCAAATCTTTAGAACAAATACAACTGCAGCTAGCTCTAAATCGTGTACCGAATAATTGATCTCGTGAGACCTTAATCTTCTTAATGTATAGGTGATCACCTTGCCATACTGCATCAACCCACATCTTAATCCTTAATGCAATGCATCACTATACACCACATAACCTCCAGTCCCCAATGGAATAGTCAACACTAGTGCAGCAGTCAATCGATGTTTTAGCTCCTCAAAGCTCTTCTGACACTCCTCACTCAATCTAAACACTACATTCTTCCTCAGAAGTTTAGTCAGAGGGGCTGAGATCAGAAAAAACCCATCGACAAACCTTCGATAATACCCAGCCAATCCTAGGAAGCTTCAAATCTCTGACACATTTCTCGGAGCTTCCCAATTCATCACTACCTCTATCTTCTTCGGATCTACCTGTATGCCATCCCCAGTCACTATATGTCCTAAAACCACAACTTGATCAAGCCAAAATTCACACTTACTAAATTTGGCATACAACTGCTTCTCTCTCATAATCTATAAAATAACTCTTAAATGATCAGCATGCTCCTTTCTACTCTTCGAATACACCAAGATATCATCAATGAACACAATCACAAATCGATCCAGGTAGGGCTGAAACACTTTATTCATCAGGGCCATAAAAACTGCTGGGGCATTAGTCAACCCAAACAGCATCATTAGGAACTCATAATGTGCATATCTGCTCCTGAATGTACTCTTAAGTACATCAAACTCTGCTATCTTCAGCTGATAATACCCTGATCTTAATCTAACTTAGTAAATACTAGAGCTCTCTGTAACTGATCAAGCAAATCATCAATTTTAGGCAACGGATACTTGTTCTTCACTATTACCTAGTTTAGCGCCCTATAATTGATGCATAACCTCAAAATCCCATCTTTCCTGAAGCACCCCAAGGTGAAACACTGGGTCTAATAAAACTCTTTTCCAACAACTCCTGAAGCTGAGCCTTCAACTCCTTCAGTTCCACAAGTGCCATCCTATATGGAGGAATAGATATAGAAGAAGCACTTGGAACTAGATCAATCGTGAACTCCGTTTCCTGATCTGGTGGTAAACCAGGTAACTCATCGAAAAGCACATCTTAGAATTCCCTAACCACTGGAATGTCTTGAAGACTCTTCTCAACCCTAGTATCAATGACATGCGCCAGATAAGCCTCACATTCTCCCTGCACTCATAAATGATATCATCCTAGCTGGCACTACCTCACTAACTCCTCTGAAAACTACTCTCGGTTGACCAGGAGATTCCAATACTACTTCCTTGGTGTAGCAGTTCATGATGGCCCTATGGGCAGTGAGTCAATCCATGCCTAGGATCACATCTATCTCCCTTAACTATAATACAATCAGGTTTGCCTCCAACTCTACTTGATCAATCCTAATCAAACACCCCTTGCAGACCTTGCCTATAATAGTAGTACTACCTAAAGGTATACGAACCTCTAACCCATATTGTCATAACTCCCTATCACAATGCAGTCTACATGGCAAATGTGGAGCGATAAAGAAGTGTATGGATCTTAGATCTAGCAGTGCAAGTGACTCAAAGTCATAAATAAGAAGCGCACCTGCTACCACATCTGGTGAGTCTTAGGCCTCCTGCCTGGTCATAGCATAAACCCTAGCCTGGGACTTTGGTCGGCTACTCCGCCTCTCAGTCCTCATGAAAGAAGTCTCAGCTCTCCCTCTGTCTCTACCTCAACCTCTCTGTCCAGATCCACCACCTCTACTCTGTTGGATTGTAGTATTACTCCTAGATCGCCCACTGACAGCATACTGAGCTCCCAAAGTAGCAGGGCAATCTCTGATCTAGTGATCCATAGAGCCACATTTGAGGCAAGCTCTAGTTAGTCTCCAACACTCACCACCATGCCTCTTCTTACAGTGCTCACAAACTAGAAATTGATTCTGTCTTACACCTCTTCCACTGCCAGTATGTGAAAACCTACCCCTCTGCCCAGATCCTAACTGCTTGGATCCACCTGATGATCTGAAGGCTCTATTCTGACGCTTACTGAAGCCCCTGCCAGAAATACCCTGAGTCTCACTAGGCCTCTTCCCTCTGGACCCTTGCCCAGTCTCAGCTTGTTTCTCCCTTAGTAGCTGTTCAATTCTAATTGAAGCCGCTATCAATTCAATGAAAGTATCCAGATCTGACCGCGCCAATCTTGTTCTAATCTCCATATTAAGTCCATTCTCAAACCTCCTACACTTGTCTTCTTCTGTAAGGATCAAAGCAATAGCATAGCCCATCAACTTATTAAATCGGATCTCATATTCTGCCACTGACATCCTACCTTGCTTCAATTCCAAGAACTCCTACATCTTCATGTCCAAATAGATCTTGGGCAATTAGTTATCTCTAAAGACCCTCAGAAAGTCTTACCACTTTAACTGACAAGGCCTGGTGGTACTACCTATAATAGAGTCACTGCATAATCGAACCTCTCATCAGGCTCGCAATCCATCTGATCAAATACCCTTTCTATCCTCTTTAACAATCCCTTGGCCTCAGCAAGGTCTGTGCTGCTCCCTGCTTCCGCAGCCTATCATACCTCCGCTCCCTTCTTTCGAGAACTCTAGGAGGCATTTCCTCATATTGAGGCACCGAGGACTCCCTACTGGCTCCTATCGATCCTTGGTCAACTGGTTGAACAATCTGATCACCTAGAACAGATGACCTAAACAAATAATAATTTCAATCATTTTTTGCATCTCTCATGATATTTCATGCTTAACATTCTATATGTCCCAACAGATGCCAAACTCTGCTCTAATACCACCTAAATGTAGCGCCCCCTTACTGCAGGGTATACACTGGGATGCTCGTAGGTCATTCTGGCACATAACCTAGGATAATGGCATGTTACATTCACTCACTACATTCACCTCACATGGCATCATATCAGTATTCACTTATAAAGCATCAATATAAAAACCACAATAATTTAAAAAGTAACTTTTTCTCTCGTTTCATTCCATAAAATTCGAATGTCTACATTGTGTCTTTCAACATTTTCTGTATGTACATCATCAAAACCTGATACAAAAGTACTACATGAAAGA
>JANVCQ010039581.1:0-11391 GCA_025531925.1 Erythroxylum plowmanianum
ACATTACATGTGCAAAGCAAGTAGTCAATTATATTCACATGAAAGTAGCACTTCCAATGATATAAACATGCATCAAACGCCTCGGACAATCATTGTCCAAAATTTATAATACAATCAGCATAAATCAAATTCAACAAGCAGAAGAAAGTAAGGTAAGTAGCTCTTCAATGTCACATTCATCAATCAATACCTCAGACCTTCATGTCCGAGATCAGTACACATTCATCAATATCAAATTCAATTCAATAATAAACAAAACAAATCGAGGTGAGAACATCTTAGGATATCCATAAAATTTACCCTCTAAATTACTTACAAAAGCTCCTTATTTGCTTATTGTCTCGAAGTCCCGGCAATATCTGGAATTGGTCGCTTTAAGAGTTCCTCTAAAATATTCAATACAAACATATATTACTATTGAGCACAATTAGGAATTCAATTATGCACCTTCATGTCTACTGAATATGTATGATGCATGTTCATGTCAAAAATCCAGGTTTCTTATCCTTAATCTTATCACATTATCGATCATCTTAAATCATACTCAATCCCTCAATACAGATTGATTTCACAATCCACCTTCAGGTCCACTTTTCTCAATTATTCTCATTACGAAGGTGAGCTAATTAGGTAATACTTCCTTCTAGAAAGTTTTCCCTCTTTGTCTTAGGTTTCCAATGATACCGAGTTCATCCAATTTGGTTTAGTATTCAATAAGTTATGCTCAAAATATCACAAACTATGTACATTTGAAATTTTGACTAATGCATGATCATGCCTCTAGGTTGTACACCTCATACTCTCAATTCCAATATCCAAAAATTACAAACTTTATACCAATTTAAAGCTAAGATAATAAGCTTAAACTTTGGTAAAGACACCTCTGTCTAATTCAGCCTATATCAATACATTTTATTCAAAAACAACAGGATATGATTTTTGTCCCTGGTAGTGCTACAGCCTAAGCCAAGACTCAATTTCATGTCAAATTTTGAAAATCTTAGTGACAGAATTAAAATTCAACTTCTTCAATAAAGTTGTAGAAATATATCTCTAGTTTAATATGAATTAATAACCAACTCATTTAGAGATCCAAATTTCAAGTTATAATCTAAATATCAAAGCAAGTTCAGTGAAAGCACATACTTCATCATTTTCTTCCAACTTTTCCCCAAAATAGACTTTCGGGTCAATATTTCACGGTCATTTTGACAAGGAAAATGAAAGATTTAGCCAAATATTATTCTAAAATTTTTTTCCATCATGTCTTAAGTTTCTACTGACACCAATGTTATGCAATTTGGTTCATAATTTTGAAAATTATCCCCAAATGACTACAGATTGTTCACAAACAGTGGTAGATTCCAAATACTCAACTTCAAGCCAAATTTGGACACACTTAGTGACAGAAATAAAATTTGTCACCTTCATAAAAGTTGTAGATATATGTTTCTAGTTTAATATGAATTTAAATTCATCCAATTTGGATACTTACAGAGCAAGATATGGCTAAAATACCTAAATTTGTCTAATAGAACTACTCATCCAAACCAGTTTCCAGCATGTATCAAACCTCAATTCTTTTCCATTTTAGTACACAATTGATCCATATCAAACATAAAACAATACATTTTATCATAGGATACCAAGTTTATAATTCCCTAACCTTACTAAACTTCAAATTTAATTCCAAGAATCCAGCTAAACCAAGCTTCCAAACATCCAGCATATACCTAAGAAGGGTCTACAGTTGCTTCTGTGACACTTTGGTGTCTTTTGTTATTGAGACATAAGTCTCTTATGTGATATGATACCAATTATGGTATCTTTTGTATAAGTCCCATTACCCACTTATGTTGATGGATTAGCAGTCATTTGATTGCATATTCTGATATATGTTGGATTTTGAAATAAACAAAATGATGTTTTGAAATGAAGGGATTGTGCCTTCTTTGATACTCAGTTCTGTTAACTATGTAACTATTCATAAATTTAAATATCTGCTTGTGCTATAACTTGATTCAATATGATTAATTGTCAAATTATGCATAGTTTAGTTATTACTCACTAAGCTATATGTTTAGCACGGTGGATTTGCCCCGTGTAGATTCTGAGCGACGTTTATAAGGACTGGGACAAGACAACTGCAATGGCCAACGAAGTCTAAGTGTTGTTTTGAAAATAATGTAAAATATTTAGTTTGACTTTTAGGTTTGTATTTGATATGTATATGTGAATTTGTTTGTAAGTTTGTAACAACGATACTTCAGTTTGGTTTGGATTTTTCAGCGAGTTTATGTTAAATACTATGTAATTTAATGTATGTTTTCCTGAATTGTTTACTGGAAGTTTTCATATGCTTTGATTTGTTTATACTGTTTTGTGTGGCATTCATATATCCTTCCAAGTGGTACGTGGGTGTTACGTCTATGGGGGTGGACTTGCTGGCCATCCTGGGAGAGAGAAAACCTATAAACTTGCCCATTCCAACTTCTATTGGCCGGGGATGTTTAGCGAGGTAGCTAGGCTTGTAAGTGGTTGCAACACATGTAGTATATCAAAAATGACATCCCAATCCCACGGCCCATACACACCTTTGCCTACACCAAAAAAACCTTGGGAGGATGTGAGCATGGATTTTGTGTTAGGTTTACCTAGGACTAGAAAAGGGTTTGATAGCATCATGGTTGTTGTTGATCGGTTCTCTAAAATGGCACATTTCATTCCTTGTGCTAAATCTAATGATGCTCAATATATGATGGATTTGTATTATCATAATGTTGTTAAGTTGCATGGTATTCCAAAAAGTATTGTGAGTGATAGAGATGTGAAGTTTGTGAGCTACTTTTGGAGAGTTTTATGGGCTGGATTAGGTACAAAACTTAAATTTAGCACCACTTTTCACCCACAAACTAATGGCCAGACTGAAGTAGTAAATAGGTCACTTGGGGGGATTTTGAGAAGTTTGTTGAGAGGGAAAACTAAGAATTGGGATTCCATGATGCCATGAGAAAAATTTGCTTACAATTGTTCCAAATCAAGGTCCAAGAAATTCTTATCGTTTCAAATTGTTTATGGAGCTAATCCATTAACTCCAATTTCACTAATTCCATTTGTTCAAGATATGCCTTTTCAAAGCATTATTGCAGAGAAAAGAGTGTAAGAAATTGTCAAATTACATGAGCAGGTCTAAGAGAATGTAAGGAACCATAATGAAGCTTACATGAGGCATGAAAAGAAGAAGAAGCCGGTGGAGTTCAAAAAAGGTGATCTAGTGTGGGTTTACTTGAGAAAAGAGAGGTTTGCAAAGTCACGAAAGTCCAAGTTGAGTGATCGGGTTGATGTTCCACTCGAAGTGCTCAAAAAGATCAACAACAATGCCTACAAGACTGAGTTGCCGAATCATTACCTAATGTCCAATAGTTTCGATGTAAGTGATCTAAAACTTTATGTGGAGGACACTATGATTGACTCTAATTCAGGTAGTGAGGCTGGTTCTCAAGAGGGAGAGGATGATGGAGGGCCATCCAAGCTTGCAATTGAAGATATGGAAGCCATAGGGCTTGGAGAAAAACCATCAGGTGGAGTTGAAGTCCACAAAAAGTCGGTTGAAGTCTTGGAGGAAGAAGAAGTAGGGCTACACTTGTTCTTAAAGTTCCAGGTGATGTTAAGCCTATTTGGTGACTTCAAAGCTTATGTTTTTGCACCTAATCATACTGAGTTTGAAGCCTAGGAGTAGCAGATTTTCTCACATTTAAATTGGGCTTATTTTGGTCTAATTTAAATAGTATTTGGTTTAATCTAAAGACTTGTTTTATTTCCTGTTTTATCTTAGCCTGGATTTGTTATTTTGGCCCGATTTAATGACTTGTTTGGTTTGTTTTATTTTAGCTGTTTTGTAAGACTTTTATTATAGGTTTTATTTCTATTTTAATGAGCTAAAAAATTGTAGAATAGGAAAGGTGAGAAGCCGATTTTGTGGCTGCCCATTTGCTTCCTATTTCAGCTCATTTGTTTCCTATTTAGTATTATTCAGAAAAAATAACGAAAAGTTGAAATTTTCTCTCAATCTTTTGGCAAGGAATTGTCTGGGTTTTGATTTTTTTTTCCAAAAAACAATCATTATGTTTGATTATTTTTCAAAAATAATTAAAAGGGCTTGTTTGTTTGTCGAAAACATTTGATCGTTTGTGTGTTGTCCGATTTCCAGAATTATGTTCGAGTTCCAATTTTGTTTTCCATTTTTTGTTTCTTATGTTCATCAAATCAAAAAAATCCCTTCTTCAAGTTTGTTCCTCACATCTTAAATTAAAAATCTCCAGAAGACATCTTCACCCAATTCGAACCCTAGCCTCCTCAAAATTCCTGTTTTCATCATCCACCTTCATTCTATAGCCCAAATTAACATGTCACCACAAAATCCACCTTAACTCAATCATTCCTTATCCAATTAATCCGATTCTTATATCTAAATTGTGTTTCACAAAAAGTACTAAAACTTTGCTTTTTTCTTGGAAACTAAATTCCCAGCCAATTAACCCAGAAATGCCTTCACATTTCCTGTTCTAGTTTTACCCGATAAAAACCAAATTGCCCAAAACTTTTCCAATAACCACCAGACCCTATTACGATCACTTTCAGCCCATTTCTCCATCACTTTCAATTTAAATATTATTAATAACAAAAAATAAAAAATTGGTATCTGAAGGTAAACCAAGAAAAATGCACTTTATTTCTCTATAATCAAACTTTGTCCAATCAACATCAATAGTTGATGCAAAAGAAAGACAACCAAAAACCTTAAAAGGCTGAAAAGTTGGTGATTTTATTATAAAATAAATTTTCACTAGAGGGATATAAACCCTTCCAAAAATTATATTTACACAATGATAAAAAGACATAACTCATAACTAGGCCAAGGTTGAAACACTGGTTAGTTAACTACCACAAGGTATATATTACTCAACCACTTATTGCAACTATACTTCCTTTATCTATGTCTATTTGTACTGTGCAACCTAAGGTACAACAGGGTCATTTCTTTATGAATACTGACCTTCCCTCACTTTACATCTGGGTCCCTAGAGAAATAACACCAAAACATAGCACCATCTTCAAGTTATAAAGAGTCTATATGATTAGTAATTCAAAAGGAGTTTTATTTCAAAGAATAAATGAAGGTATCATATTAAAAAGCTGAGTTGCATATAAAACATAATCATCCAAAAAATTAATACGCAAGGAAACTTGAAACTTAAGAGACCTGGCAACATTTGACAAATGTTTATGCTTACATTCAATTTAAAAAATTCTTCAAAACTAATATTCTTGAAAAAGTCCATATAACAATTATATTAATATCTAGAGTTAGGTAGGCAAATGCTATAAGGGACATCCACCATGAGTTTCCTTAGTGACCATCTCAAATTTATCACTTTCAATAACAAAGCTTAATATCTAGACTTGAGCTTATTTTTAAGGTTTTGACCTAAGAAATCAAAACTTAAGACCTCTCGTTAATAAACTTGAGCTTCATCTCTTGCTTTCTAGAAAGCCTTTGCTCATATATGTATTACATCAATAATTATCTCTCAAGTCTTAAATGCTTTTTATTAGACTCATCAATCGTATAGTATTCGATTAAGTACTTATTTAATGGCTATAACCATAATCTTAAAAATAAATTAATTAATATTGAAATTCTAAATGCTAGAGAAAGAAACTTTAGCTTCTCTCTAGCTCTTTCATGATTATGCACGATAGCTGGTGGTATCTTGATTACTATTTCCAACCTTCCTTCAGCTCTTTCTTCCTACTCTCGTAACATGTTTTCCCTCCTCTCCCTCGTTGAATATTTTTTAAGCTTTTTCGCCGTTGCCTTATATTATTCTACTTCCCCCTCCTTTTATTGCTAGCCCTTTAACTTTCCTTTTTCAGCTCTTGTTTCACTTCAACCATTCTTACTCATTTACTCAACTTATTCCCAGTTAAATTCCTCTTATTCACTCAGGTATTCTTCTTCCTTTTACCTCCTTTCTCTTCTTTTTAGCCCCTTTTGAATTCCCACTTTTTTTCTCTGTTTCCTTCCATTTGTATTTCTTTTCCTTTTTTAGTAACTATGGAAATTATGCTTAACCAATCCCCTGTTACCTTTCCAACTTTGAACAACAGCTCTTGATCACACCATAAATTATAGCTTATCTCAACAGAGCTTCACCATTCCACTCAGGGTATCAATAAATATGGAAACAAGTCTTGAGAGACTCTTCCCAAAAATTGAAGCTTCACTACTGTCCCCCAACATCCATTGATAGAAAATTTTGTGTTACTCCACATATTCATTCTTAAAAAGGCATGCTAAATGGTAATGAAAACTCATTATATACTTATTTCACAAAATGTCTTTTTTTAAAGTCATTTTAGCATAAGCAAATCATAAATGGAAATCTTTTGTCTTATCTGAAGTGATGTTAATTGACGAATATTTATTCTTTTTCAAGCTTTTTTTCTTATTTGTTGGATATAGAAATCTTGGAAAATGGCCCTTCATACTTTCAAATTCAAGCCCATATTTCTTCAAACTTGGAAGCCAGGCATTAGACTGCATAACCTTAAATAATACCAATTCCTAATCTAGCTTAACATTCATCAAATCCCTCTTAAATACTAGACTAGCTCAGGGCTTAGTCACCTTGCTAAATTTATTGACAAGCCTTTTTGCTTAGATGAAGCAACAAAATAAATGAAAAGGATAAATTGCTAGTATTTACATCCTAGTTGAATCCCAAAAATCTTCCTCACAAAATTCCCATGGTAAGGTTGGATGATGAAAATAAACTCTTCTAGGATGAGGTCCTTGTCACATATACCTTGAGACCTGATGAAGCAGCTTAAAGACAAATATGGAAGTCCACTAGTAGAAGGTTTTAAGATGGAGAATATAAGGAGTTGACTTAAACTAAAGAAGAAAGTATAAATGAACCAAGAAATTAAATGGAAGTTAAGATTGCACCTTTAGAGAATAATATTTTAAAAAAGAATCAAAAGGAAACTCAGGGGCTTCCTATTCCCTATATATATATAAAAAATGTGTTAATATCTAAAGAAAAAGAAGGAGAAATTGAAGAACCCAAGGCTGAATGAGGACACTCAACCTAGTATGATGAACCCTACATCACTTAAGCCAAATCTTTAGGCTCCTAAAGAATTGACTACAAAAGACTTTTAAAGAATTACTAATAAAAAGCTTTAAGAGAAAAAATAAATCCTCTAATAAAAAGCTTTAAGAGGAAAAATAAATCCTCTACTAACTCTATCAATTGAGTACACTATCTTATAACAAAAGACGGCACAATAATCCTAGCAAACAAATAGTGCGTGACTTTATTAATGAATCTAATTCCTTTTTTATAGGTCTCCTTGAAATAAAGATCAAAAGGCACAATAATGAGAGGCTAAAGTTTTTGAAAAAGAATTGATAAGTGCTAACCAATCATCAGCGACACTAAAATGGGCAAATTGTAATTATAGTGGATCCAAATCAAGCAGAGATAATCTACTCTTGAATTGAAGATTAGCTAATTCATCTTATTGGCAAAATGAAAGCTAAGAAAGTCAGATTCTCCATCACATTTATATATGATTTTAACTTCCCTTTCTAATGTAACTCTCTTTAGAATAAGTTAAAGCACCTAGGGGATTCCATACAAGATCTATGGCTTATTGTGGGTGATTTTAATAGCTTAATACATCCTCCAGAAGCTGATGGTAATGTCAACATGGGGAATTACAATAAGGATTTTAGAATTTCATTAGCCATATTCAAGGACTGACATGAGTAGAAAGGGCATACTTTACAACTAGAATAACAAGAAAAATAGAGAATGGTTCATCAAGGAAAAAAAGTTAGATCGAGTCTTAGAAAATGATAAATGGCTCAACTACTTCCCTGCAAGTACAACTTGCTTTAATAGCTCTCTCTTTTTAGACAATACTACTATCATCATTTAGAATTTATTCAATTCACATATCAACTTAAAGAGCCTTCAATTGAGCCATAATAACTCTTCTTTGCATAATATGCTCATGTACACCTTTATATCGAAGAGCTTTTAAGATAACCATATAATAATCAAAGCGTTATTAAATGCTTTGCTTAAAGACATGAATTGCTTATATTATGACCTTTAACAAAGCATAGACATTATCATGCTAATCAATTGAATCTTAAATATTAGTTAACATCTTAATCCTTATGAACATTGCATATGATTATATTACTCCCACTTTTCATAAAGATCAACCTTATCTAAAAGGCTAGTTTCAATATAAGAGGTCGTTCATGCTTTCTAATAGCATAATTGATGTCTATCCACCGTAAATGAATAATAATATTAATCATTCTAAACCTTATAGTCATCACTTTCTAACTCAGAAAAACATATTTCATATTAGAAAATTTTACAGGTTGAATGAATGCAAAATAATTATAAACATGTTTATGCATAAAATTGAGGCTAACAAATATATTAATGCTTTTCTAGTATAAAACATGTGAAAAAATGAATCAACAACAAGAATGTTACGTGACTTAAATTCCTAACTCAAATTATTTGTATGCTTTTTTATGAAACTATTTAATTATGTTCAATTTATTAATCCCTGTAAGTAAACTAAGAAATATAATTACACGATATTTCAAATCAATTAACCATGCAAATGAATGAAATTCCTATGGGATGATCTTATTGCATTAGATATGAATAATTATAAACTAATGCCTTTTAATATATGTGAACTTGAAGTCCTCAATGTATAAGATTAATTAAATATATTGTGGCTAATCTTTAAATAAAGAAAATGTAAATCGCTAGGCATTAAACTTCGTAAATCAACTGATTTGAACTCATATAATAGTCATATACAGCAAACATTATGATATATACATACAAAAGCATTAATTATAATTCAAGAACAAACTTAAAACATACTTCTAACATCAGTATACAAATCATTAATAATAGGCTAAGCATTTAAATCAAAATCCTTATATTTAGTTTTTGGATGCCTAAAGAAGCCTAAACATCAAATCATATAAGTGCAAAGGTGGAAATGATGCTCTGACACCAGATGTTAAATAAATTAATCACTAAGCCTAATAAATTTGGAAACAAATTTAATTCAAATCTAATACATGTAGAAAACTTAATATATATATTAGATTTAGTGCGGAAGTGAAAATTAAAGGAGATTGACCTCTAACCATTAATATAGTTACAAAAATGAAATAAGAGTTTTATATTTTACAGAGAAACCACAAAAATCTAATTTTGAATGTTGTGAAATTAAGTCTAGTGATTGGATTCTTCTAAATCCTTAGCAATCTAATATGAAGGTGTGTTATCCTTATGAGTGTTAGATTTTAGGGTGCCCAAAGCAATGAAAATTTTAGTTATAATAACATTCTTCCATCAAAAATACCCTTTTAAAATGTAGTTATCAAGAACATTTATTTGGTAGTTTGTTCATTATAACAGTTTACCATATTTAAAGAAATAATATACCCAAAACAATTTATCAAATCTTTTACCAATTCATAAATGGATTTATTATACTTATGATTGGTTTGTACGAAGCCAGTAATTCCAAAAGTTTGTCCTTTTCTCTTTTTTATCATTTATATCTATCCCTGTTATTTTTGTTTCTCCTTAACTTTGAGCTCCCTTAAATTTGAGCTCCCTTAATCACCTATAATTTACTCTCCAGGAAATAGTGACCAGATGAGAAAATGAAAAAGGAGAAGATGAAAGAAAAGAATGGAAATCTTATAATAGGACCTACCTTAAGTCCAATAGCACCAAGACCAATGACAACAACATTTGATCATTTCTTGACAAACTTCTTTTTACCTAACCTTTCATGAACAAAATTTGATTGAAGAGGAAAATCTTGCCTTAAGTGCTTACTATATAGCAACGGAGAACAATATGTTTTTGTTTAGACAAAAATCAAGGGTTTTATAGTTGAAAGAAGGTGAAAAAAACTCAAAATTTTTTCTCAAATCATTACTCTCTAAAAAATTCAAAAAAATCTCAACTATAATATATCAAAATAGATCTTTGTTAGGATCAAAAGAAGAGATTAGGACTAAAGCATTGTCCTATTTTTCCTATACATTGGGGAAAAATTAGATGCTTCTAATTAAATCCCTTTCTTGAAATCTTTAATTGCTAATCCTATTTCAATGTAGGATATTCATTAGTCCTTTTGTAACCTTAGCAATTAGGGATGTTTTCTTTTCTATGAATCCTCACAAATCCCCTCGCCTAAATGGCTTAAATGTCTATTTCTTTAAACAAACATGTAATTATACCAAAGACTTAATAAATGAAGTTGTTTTGGAATTTTTTAGCTCAGAAAGATTACTGAAAGAAATTAACAAACTTTTATTTACCTAGTCTTAAAGTCATCTTCCCAAAGCTCTATGAGAGATTATAGGCCAATATCTTGTTGTAACATCTTTTACACACTTACTTATAGAATGTTGGCTAATAGGTTGAAGAGCATTTTGCCAAAAGTGGTTGATCTCTCCTAGGATGCCTTCATTAAGGGGAGAATGAAAGGGGATAATATACTACTTATCTAGGAGCTTCTCAAGAGCTGTACATAAAGTCCTCAAGAAAAATTTGTGCTATCAAGATAGACTTTAACAAAGCTTTTGAGTCACTAGACTAAGATTTCTTTATGAAAATCATGCTTGCTTTTGGTTTCCAAACCAAGTTTATGCAATGAATTTCATAAGGAATATTGATCAATGGAAGTCCTGCTAACCTAACTCATGGTGATTAGGGCTTCATGAAGGGGGATCCCATATCACCCTACCTCTTCACTCTTGAAATGAAGGTTCTTATCAAGCTCATTAAAAATGGCATAACTTAGAACAATAAATTTAATTTTCATTTCAAGTGCTAGTTTATAAGAATTTCTACTTTATCATTGGTTAATGATATATTCTTGTACTATAAATCTTATCTACACATGGTGAAAACTTTGATATCAAATCTCAAAACCTTTAAACACTTATTGGTTTTAGAAATTAATAAATAGAAAAGCCATATCTTCCTCTCTTTAAATGCAAGCTCCCTCACTAATTATATGGAATGCATTATAGGAATTAAAGCCTCTAAGCCTCCAATTCTTTATCTTAGCACTCCAATCTCCAGTAAAAGACCATCTGATAGTGAATTCAACCCTCTAATTGAGAAAATCAAAAGAAGAATTTCAAACTGGTGTAATTGCAAGCTTTCAATTGCTAGTTGATTGAACCAAATTTATTATATAAATTGGCCTCATTTTCTCATCTGTTTATGCACTTGTTGACTCCTAATTGAT
>JANVCQ010039600.1:0-11390 GCA_025531925.1 Erythroxylum plowmanianum
TATTCATAGAATGATAATAAGAAGACTGGTGATATTTCTTTCTATAAGGAACAAAGTTCTTTTTATGATGAGTATTGTTTTTAGTAAACCCTAAACCACTCTTACCATTAGGGTGTCTATATCTCCCAATCATGTCATTCATTTTCTTCGTACTTTCAGTAAAAGTTGATAAATCTGTTGAAAGAGAATTAATCCTTTGTTTCAACTGACTAATCTCCTCAAATCTATCTACCGTCACTTTTTTCTTCTTATCGTCTACTTGTTTCTTGAGGCAGATGTTTTCTTTCTCTAATGCTTTCGTGCTCTTCAAGTTTTCTACATACTTTCTTTTTAAAGATCTATACTGCTTTAGTATATCATGTGAATCTTCTAACAATTCTAAGTATGCATCTTGGAGTTCATTAAAATTAGAAATTACCTCCTCATCACCTTCTTTTTCAGCTACCAAGCATATATTTGCTTGTACTAAAGCTTCTGAATCTGAATCAGATTCGGACAAGTCCAAATCTTCCTAAGTTGCCATCATACTATTTTTATTTTCTTTATTCTTCTTCGGCTTTCTTCTTAGCAACGGACATTCAGACTTGTAATATCCTAGTTTGTTGCATTCGTAGCAAATGATAGAAGCCTTCTCGTTCTTGACTTTGTCTTTGTTATTTTTCTTAAAAGAAAAATCTTTGCCTCCTTTTGCTTTCTTCTTCCACATTCTTCTGACCTTTCTTGAGATAAAAGATAATTCATCATTATCTTCACTTGAGTCTTGTTCAGATTTACTGGTGTCATCATTCTTGATCTCTTCGATCTTCAATGCTTTTGACGATGAACTTCTATTTCAATGAGTGTTGTGATTTTTCTGACCAGCCTTTAATGCTGTCGATTTATCTCTTCTAGGTTTGTCTTTAGCATTAAGCTCCACTTCATGTATCTTCAAAGAACCAAGCAACTCGTCAAGCTTTAATTTGCTCAAGTCCTTGGCTTCTTGTACTGCAGTGACTTTAGGTCTCCATCTTTTGGGCAGACTTCTGAGAATCTTCCTGACATGGTCTTGATTATCGTAGATTCTCCCATGAGCTTTAAGTCCATTAACGATAGTTTGAAATCATCCAAACATCTGATCAATAGACTCATCTTCTTTCATTTTAAACAACTCATACTGATGTACAAGAATGCTGATCTTGGACTCCTTCACCTGGTTTGTGCCTTCATGTGCGATGGATAAGGTGTCCCATATCTCCTTTGCAATTTCGCATCCATGAACTTTATCCTATTCACTTCTTCTTAAAGCACAACTCAGAAAGAACTTGGCCTTTGAATTTAATTGAAATCTCGCTTTGTGATTGACTGACCATCTGGTACATGGAATAGTATTTCCTTCATCATCTACTAGTACGTATGGTCCATTCTCGATGATGTCCCAAAGATCAACGTGTGTGGATTCGATGAAGAGCCGTATCATGTCCTTCCAATAATGATAGTCCTCACTATTGAATGCAGGAGGTCTTGTGACGGAGGCACCTTCAGTGATAAAAATGTGTGATTCAACCATGGATCTTTGTCCTCACTGTGTAAAGGTGGTTCTTGGAAATCGAGCTCTGATATCAATTGAAGTAAATCACACGTTAATATAGAACTCACGTATAATATACAAAGTACACAAAAAGGGGAGGTTGAATTGCGTAATCTTTTTGTGAATACACAAAACCTTTGATATTTCTTGAAAAAGAAACTTTTTTAAGTATTAAACAAATACAAATAGTCACTTAGTTAAATAGCAAATAACTTTTATATACTTGTATAAGAACAGAGTAATTACAAGTAAAGAGTTAGAAGGTAGACACTGCGATTTTTATACTGGTTCACCCCAAACTTTGGACTATGTCCAGTCCTCATAATCCTTCTGAGTTTTCACTATACTTCATCAAATTTACAAGTATTCTTTCCTCCCTTCCAGAGCCTCTTCAGGTCTCTTACACTGAATATTCTTTCTTCTATCTTAGCCTCTCCAGGCTCTTAGCCTTTTCTTTCTCTCACTAGAAAGATATTGTGAGTTTTTGTTACAGTAAAGTTCACTCTCTTGTATCTCACTTTGAATACAGAATTTTTATAAGTATTAACTTGGAAACTAAAAGATTAAAAGTTATTCAGTCTTCGACTACGATTAGTATTTATAGCCTAAGTTTCCAACTGCTTCTTGTTTCTTGATAACTGCTTCTTACTTCTTGCTTCTTGCTTCTTGCTTCTTGCTTCTTGTTTCTTACTTCTTGTAGAAACCGTTATTCAATTGAGTTATATAACTAACTCAAACTACTTCTTCTGTGTTCTCACTTCTTCTGTGTTTCGAACTTCTTTTGTGTTTTCGAACTTCTTCTGTGTTTCGCCACTTCTTCTGTGTTTTCGAACTTCTTCTGTGTTTTCACCACTTTTTCTGTGTTTCGCCACTTCTTCTGTGTTTTCGCCACTTCTTTTGTGTTTTCGCCACTTCTTCTGTTTTTTCATCACTTCTTCTGTGTTTCGCCACTTCTTTTGTGTTTCGTCACTTCTTCTGTGTTTTCGTCACTTCTTCTGTGTTTTGCTACTTCTTATGTGTTTTTGCCACTTCTTCTGTGTTTCACCACTTCTTCTATGGTTCGCCATTTCTTTTGTGTTTTCACCACTTCTTCTGTGTGTTTACTACACGCTTAACACACTCATCAAAACAATTCATTTATATCAAACATTATTATTATTTGATTATCAACAAAATTATTATTCGTAAAGTCCTTTTGACTTAACAATATTCATTAATTATCGTTAAATATGTTTACTCTTACAACGTTTCTTGAAAATGTCATAAAATCGTTTACTTATAGCCACGAGAACTTAAATTGTCACTAAATGTGTCTTTTAGCGACGATTTAAGTTCTTGTCGCTATAAGTAAACAATTTTATGATGTTTTTGAGAAATGTCAAAACAATTTTATGATGTTTTCGAGAAATGTCAAAAAAGTGAGCATATTTAACAACAATTAACTTGTCTTCAATTAAAACATCACCAATAGCTTGATCTGTTATAGTGTAAGACATTGAAATTGTTGTAGCTAAGGTGCAAATACACCAGGCTTGTCAAATTTGAGAGTTGAACAGGTACTGGTCCACTAAACTTGTTCTCTGAGAGCTCTAGGTAATAAAGATTGGGGAGTCCACACATTTCTATTAGAAAACCATGAACTTTATTCCGATACAGAGACATTTGTTCTAATCAACTTAACTAGCCAAGTTGGGGAGGGACATTATCATATAATTCGTTATTTCCCATGTATAAGAAGTACAGAGAACTCAAGTTGCCAACTTCTTTTGGTATTGATCCTACAATTTTTTTTACCACTAAGAAATGATAAATAATCTGAAGATGATTTGGAAGTCACACATTGAATTAGAAGACAGAACTTGTAAATCATACCCGTGAGGCAATTGTAATAAAAGTCAAGAAATGTGAGCTTTATTAATTAATTATGTTTTTAACCTATAAGACCACCCTAGCTTCGTCAATTAATTAATTTTTTATATTTTATTTCTTTTGCAGCTCCACATTGCCATATCTTCTCCTATGGCCCCATATTGTAACATTAGAGTTGACGTGGCCATATAAAGCCCTTAAAAGAAATAAATTAATACTAAAAACTGTCAGGTCATTTATAGCCATCAACTTTTTCATTATTTTGGGGTTATATTTAAACGTTTTCTAAAAGTCAGGGTTTTATTTATACACTTTGAAACTTTGGGAGTTAAATTTGTCGATTGGTATAAAATTTAGGGTTAAAATTGACCCTCAACTATACTGTAACATCTTTTATTATAAGTTGAAAACTTTGAGAGGACATTTTCTTGCCATTATATTTTAGTACTTGTTCTAAGATAATGACATTGACGTAATTTTTATTAATTTATACTTTTACAATTAATCGATTAGTTGTAATTTAATATAAAGTCATTCTTTATTTTTATATTTTTAATTTGGTGTTTAATCCTAAATAAAACTTTTAAAATATTTATTATGTAATTAAAATTACAATGAAATTATAATTATAACATTCAATTTACACCTATATATTATTCCTAATTTATTTCTAGTTATAACTTCATCTAGATAAGACATTGATTGAATAGTAAAACTAGTACAAGTTATATTTATTTCTTACGAATAAAGTAATTGATCTCATAAGCTAAAGTATGTAGATACTTAAATAAACATGTTGATGCTTATTAAATAATAAGATCACTGATTTGGCTCGATTATTAAAACTTGGTGTGGAACATTATTTGTGCATATGGATTTTATTATTATGATAATTGTATAATTGATCCATAGACTTGAGATTATCAAAGTATTACAGATAGGAATTACTATATTTTGAGGCTACTTATGAATAAATCTAATTAGAGTAGTTCAGTCGTTAGTATTTAGGTTATATTATGAATTGTGTAAAGATAGATAAGTAAATAAAAAATTTGTTATCTAAAGTAATTAGGGAGAATATTCTAATATTCTTGATTAGTGATCATCTAAAAAAATTATTAGATAATAAGTTCATTGAATTGACTGGATTATGAAAATCCTGGATGAAATATTATTTGTGCATATATGGATTTTCTCATTATGATAGATGTATAATTAATCCTTGGATTTAAGATTATCAAAGTATCACGTATAAGAATTACTATATTTTAAGACTATTTAAGAATTATTCTAATTAGAATAATTCAGTCAATAGTGTCAGATTATATAATGAATTGTGTAAAGATAGTTAAATAAGTCATTAAAAAATCCATCTCCCTCTAGTAATTAAAGAGAATATATCCTACTATTCTTGATTAGTAATCATTTAAAGAAATTTTTATTAAAGTGAATTGACATTTGAAAAGTTTTTTTTAAAAAGTATTTGAAAAGGTTATTTTCAAATATCAATTATAAATGGATTAATAATTAGTAAGAATGAATATGACTAGATTTAAATAGATTAGACATTGATTTCATATTTTATGTACAATTGAAATATTAGAGGACAAAATGATTAAATTATACGTTATAACCATATACAGATATGTTTTGTCAAACCAATTTAATATTCATAATATTTTGGTGATCATGACATGTTATTATAATTAATCTTGATCTCTGATTGTAAATGAAAAAATGTAAGAATTGTCCCTAACTTTTTATAAAAGGTTTAAGTTAATTATAATATAAAATTTTAATTTTAATTAGAAAAATCATAATTTCATTTTTTTATAAATAGGAAAATGCATTAAAGAGCTGGCGCTCATGTCTTTTCCTCTAAAAAATGTTTGAATTCTGTCTCTACTCTAGAAATATCAATAAAGGTTGAGTATTTGAAAAACTCCTGATTGATAGCTTTAAAAGAATTTTTTTCACAGAAACTCGAATTAGATACTTTCAACCTTTTATATCTAATCTATATTTTCAAGTTATTCAATTAAGAGAGATATAAATAGAAAAATTGTAAAATAAAAATTTTCACTACACTTGTATTTCAATCATGGTTGATTTCCTTTCATTTTCTAATTTTGATAATGGCTCTTATATATTTTAAAATTTTGGTGAAATTAGGATTTAACCTCTAATATCTCAATTTAGGAGTTATAGGATTGGTTCCTAATTAAAATAGCAACATGACGTTGGTGGATCCTTCCTCTCAATACATATTGTCAGAAGTTCGAAATTTCGTTCACTTGAAGATAAAATAATATACTTTTAAAATGTTAATGTGTTTGTTTTACATTACCAAATATTATAATCTAAATTAAATTACGAATGAAATAATAAAAATTAAAATATGCTTTCTTGCTAATTTTAAATAAAATTTTAAATTTAGTTATTTATAAGTTGATTCATAACACCAAAAAATATTTTTAGATATGACAATTCTTGTGAATTAAGAATCAACGAGATTAAAATTAATTTTGATTTACTAAATTTTTTTACTTATTGTAGAATCATGTTGGATTTTAAAAGAACTAAACAGTAATTTTTAATTTTAATTGATAAAATTAAGTGAGGATTTATGATTGATTAACTAATAAACTAAACTTAACAAAGAATTAAAATAAATTAACTAAGTATTAAAGTGAAAAATTCAATTTTACTTAACTTTTATTTAATAGAAGGACAACTTTAATCCTTAGTCTAAAGGAATAATTTTCACAATTCACATAGTTAGTCTTAAATTTATCAAGATAGTCATAATAAGTAACAATTTATCCTAAATTAATTAATTCAAACCTAGCATTTTATAAATTGATTGAATATGATAATCGTCTATATCAATTAAATGATAGTAGCATGCTTAATAAAAAAGACAACACCTTAAATTAAATAATTAAGATAGCTATAACTATTCAATTTAGTTTTTTTTGGTTTCTCATAAGCTAAATATGCAAATCATAAATAACCTAAGTTTTATTTATACCACTCATTCATGACAATTACAGAGTACTAAATTTATGGATAACTATAGAATAATCAACATCAAATTAATTTTTCAGATCAATTAATATTAATCACCTATGAAATAAAATAATACAAAACAAGAAATACTTAAATTAAAATAAAAATTTAGGTTTAGAACAAAACCTCAGAAGGTTACAACTACAGTTTTGACTCCCCTTGAATAAATTTTTTTTTAATTTAACCACTCATGACTTTAGTTCCATCACAAAAATAAAAGAAAAGTTGAAAGATGAAGAGAAAACACAAAGGAAAAGGAAATAGAATTATGGAGAACGTGTGTGACTTTTTTTTTCCCTCCTCTTTCCCACCCAAAACTAACTCTTTTAATATTTCAGAGCTTATCTTCTAAACAAATCCAAATCCCTACATAATAGGTAGGAATATGTCTCTTAATTGAGCTAAAACTCTTTAAGTAAATCTGGCTTTAGGCATAATTTCACATTATCTACTGTAGTAATCTGTCATATTTTTTTCAAAATTCGTGACTTTGTTGAGTAGTGCTCTAATTTGATACAATCTTCACTTGTCACATTCTTAAACAAAACAAGTATTAATTTTACCAATTAAGCAATAAAATTAATCCAGAACAAAAGAGATAAGTTTAATTAACATAATCAAATCACATCGTATCAAATTCTCCCATACCGTTAATTCCATCGCAGTCAAATGAAATAAGACTTGACATCTTCTCATGGATTTCACTCTATGTACTCAAAGTGTTTAGGATTCATTAAGCTCTCAAATCAAAGCATAGTGAGCTATTTCCATAAGCTTGTTCTTGAATTATATCTTCGTCACTTAACAAAAATCAAGTTAATTTATAAATCAAAAGGACTTGTTAAGAGCCGTAATGTGGCTCGGGTAAATGTATAGAGAAAAAAAAGAGTTTCTAAGTTAAGCAAATTGAAGGAAATCATATAAACTTATCCATAGAAGTTTAACTCAAATCAATCCCAAAATTCACTCAATTCAAATAGCACCACTTCAATCACCTCATCGTTTTTCTTTTTATTTATTTTTTATTTTTTAAACAAGAACATCAAAAAGGAGTTTTTTTTGCTATGCTTCTTCCACATTAACTAAAAACTAAAACATTAAAATAATGCAACATGAATAAACTAATTTACATTCATGGAAATTGTTGGGCCCCAATTTTTTTATTTTATTAAGTATGAATTGATTAAATTTTATGGTCTTCCTAGATAAATTATTTGGTTTGGAGTTTAATTAGCATGTCAATGATTGGAGGATTTATTGCTTGGATTGATGGAATTAGAAGTACTAAATTGGGAAATTAAGATTAAGTTAGAGTATAGTATGGTGTAAGTTAAATTGAAGAAGTAAGAGTGAATAAGGGCAAAATTGGAAGATCACTTAAGGTTAGAAGGCTAAGGCATTACATGGAAGGGCATAGGGGACTTTGCTCATGCATTAAGGGTATAAAAAGAAGAAGAAGTTGTTGTCTTGTTTTAAATTGAAGAAGAAATCGTGGAAGAGGGAAAAAGAAGAGAAAAGCTAGGGTTTTGGGGATATCTTGAAGAACTTGAAGACTTTGAGGCTAAAACAAGTAAGTATAAGCATTAACCTTTCTTGATTGTTGGATGAAGCATAGTTAGGGTTAGTTAGAAGTGAAAACAAGGTTGAATGTGGGTAGGAGGTTGTTGATGAATGGTTTATGTTAATGTTTTATTGTTTGGTTAATGATCAAAAATAGATCATGATGTATTTGTGACTGATTGTGGGGTTGAAATGAAGTTAAAAATGAAGTAGATGAGATGGTTTAGTGTTAAGATGGGTTACATATGAAAGGGGGGGACGGGGAGTGAAAGGATGAAAAATGTAGCAAAATATGTCTTCGGTGTGGGTTTCTGGACAAGTTTGCTGCGGTGAAGTCCATTTTTTCTACACAGACATGTTTTGGTATTTTGGGCATACATTTTTCTATAGATGTCTAAATGAGATGATTTTTATTTGTTGTAAACTAGATACATAGGGCTACAAATTGTGTGAAGGAATCAAGTCTAAATTCAGTCTCTAAGAGTCTCAATTGTTTGGATAGAAGTTGAACATAGATTTTTGTTTCAACATTAGAAATAGTCTAAATTATTGAGGTATGACTTTCCGATTTCTAAACCAAATTAAACAGAATTCTGGTTGTTGTTTAAGGAAAACAAGTGGGGCAAGAGGGGCAAGAGGGGCAAGAGGAAAGACATCTTTAAGCAAGGTTTAAGCAAGGAATTCAAGGTGGGTTTCATGTTTATAATAGTGTTACTAAGCCATGAATATTTTCTTTCAAAGCAAGAAAATAAAATGATTTCAAATTGCTTCATACTTGTTGCATTATTTCTTTTGATTGATATAAGAAATTGTTACATGTTTGGTACTTGAATTATTGATGATTATGAGATGAAGATGGAAATGGTTTTGAAATATATGATGCTTATGAAAATCATGTTTCCGAAAAGTGCCTTTTTGGGCAATATATTTTTACAAGTCATGAAATACATATTATGTGGGTTTGTGGTGGTCTCCTAAGTAAAGCCAAGTGTACATTGACAAAAAGCTTCTCCCGCCTACCCGCTAGTGGCATGGAGCTCTTTCACAAACTTTCATAAGTTCACGGCTACATAGGACTATTATGTGGAAATGTGTAGTACGTTCTGTTTTGGATCCACCCAAACCATTATGATGTGTTTATGTGTTTTCACCACGGCAAAGCTAAGAGTTCGCCGCGACGTAATTACCCCAAGCTTTTTATTTTTGTTGGCATGGTGAGTTCACCGCGGAGAGACCAAATGGTCGTCGCGGCGAAAATATAATTGCAGGTTTGCCGCGGCGAAAGTTAAATCGTTCACCGCGGTGTAAAATTCTTGAGAGATCCAAGGGATTTCTCACATATGTGCTTTCGCCGCGGCAACGCCTGCCTTTGCTTTCGAGGGAGTTTTCTTTTAAATTTGCAACTTCCAAGCCTCCCTCCACGCTCAAGCTACATGATCCTATGCCCAATGTTGGGCTCCAAAAATAGGGTCCAACAGATTGTGGTATCGGAGGGATGATGGACTCATGACTGTCGGAAATAGGCTTTATATCCTGAATGTCAAGGAGGTGAAGGATGAGATACTGGATAAGGCACACAACGTGTCTTATGCCATGCACCCAGGTAGCACCAGGATGTACCGAGATTTAAGAGAGCATTTATGGTGGAAAGGCATGAAAAGGGATGTAGCAGATAATGCAAGTAAGTGTCTAGTGTGTCAGCAAGTCAAGGCTGAACACCAGGCACCTTCAAGCAAGTTAAAGTCAATGTCCATTCCTAAGTAGAAGTGGTAAAGAGTGACTATGGATTTTCTTATGGGTTTGCACAAGACCAGTAGGAAGCATGATGCCATATGGGTTATTGTTGATCGGTTAACGAAGTCAGTTCATTTTCTGGCAATCAAACAGAATGATTCCCTGCATGTGTTAGCAAAGAAGTATATCGATGAGATAGTAACATTACATGGGATTCCAGATTCTATAGTTTCTGACAGGGATCCTCGATTCATTTCGAGATTCTGGGGAAGCTTACAAGAGGCTATGGGAACTAAATTGAATTTCAACACTGCTTTCCATCCCCAGACAGATGGTCAATCAAACAGAGCCATTCTGACCCTGGAGGGAATGCTCAGGGCATGTGTGATGGATTTTAAAGGAGCTTGGGATGAACATTTGCCACTGGTCAAATTTTCTTACAATAATTTGTACCATTCGAGCATTCAGATGGCTCCTTATAAAGCACTATATGGAAAGAAGTGTAGAACTCCGATATGCTGAGATGAAGAAGGAGAAAGGAAACTGATAGGGCCAGAGTTACTACAGATGACAGTTGATAAGGTAAATTTAGTTAAGCAACAGCTTAAGGCGGCTCAGGATAGAATGAAGAGCTATGCTGATGCACACCGAAAGGAAATGATATATGAAGTCGGTGAGAAAGTTTTCCTTAAGATGTCTCCTTGGAAAGGAGTCATGAGATTTGGTAAGAAAGGCAAGTGGAGCTCGAGATATGTGGGTTCTTATGAAATTCTTGAGAGGATAGGATCACTAGCCTATAGGTTGGCATTGCCCCCAGAATTGTCCCAGATAAATGATTTTTTCATGTTTCCATGTTAAGGAGGTAAGATCAGATCCTTCTCATATCATTCAAACCACCGTGGTTCAGTTGAGAGATGATCTGAGTTATGAGGAGGTTCCAGTGAAGATTTTGTATATCAAAGAGAAGGTCCTCAGGAACAAGACAGTTCAGTTAGTCAAAGTCCTTTGGAGAAATTATTTCACAGAAGAAAAGCCATGAAAGAGAAGTATCCACAACTCTTCAATGACTCAGGTGATAATTTTGAGGATGAAATTCTTTTAAGAGGGGGAGAAATGTTGGGCCCAATTTTTTTATTTTGTTAAGCATGAATTCATTAAATTTTGTGGTCTTGCTAGATAAATTATTTGGTTTGGAGTTTAATTAGCATGTCAATGATTGGAGGATTTATTGCTTTGATTGATGGAATTAGATGTATTAAATTGAGAAGTTAAGATTAAGTTAGAGTATAGTATGGTGTAAGTTAAATTGAAGAAGTAAGAGTGAATAAGGGCAAAATTGGAAGATCACTTAAGGTTAGAAGGCTAAGGCATTACATGGAAGGGCATAGGGGACTTTGCTCATGCATTAAGGGTATAAAAAGAAGAAGAAGTTTTTGTCTTATTTTAAATTGAAGAAGAAATCTAAGAAGAGGGGAAGAGAAGAGAAAAGCTAGGGTTTTTGGGACATCTTGAAAAACTTGAAGACTTTGAGGTTAAAACAAGTAAGTATAAGCATTAACCTTTCTTGATTGTTGGATGAAGCATAGTTAGG
>JANVCQ010039648.1:0-11386 GCA_025531925.1 Erythroxylum plowmanianum
TTCCTAAAACAACCAAGGTTCCATTCAAAATAACATTCCAATGAAATTCATAAACTTCAGAAAATCACAAAATTGAAATAAACACAATTTAAACTCAAATCTAACCCACCCACAGTCCATCTAGGTTAGAAAACCTAAGATCTAGTTTAAAAACCCTAAAATCAATTAGGTTCTCCTAATCCATCTTCTTCCCACACAAACCTCTTTTCTCTCTAACTCCTCCATCCTCAACACAATCCATTTCTTTAATAAAGCAAGAAGAAAAGATGGTTAATTTACCTTAACAAACTTGATTTCACTTCTTTTCTTTTCCACCGAAACTGCTCTTTTTCTCTCATATTTTTGTTTTTCACTCTTTATTTCTCACGACACTCTCCTCCTTTCTTCTAATTCAAGCCCTTTTTATTTGGTCTTTCTTCCCATTTTGCCCCTCATTAAACTTGGCTTTCCATATTTACCTCTCCTTTCATTTAACACAAACATACTAACCTTAACATAATTATAACTCCAAAAATTTAATCTATCTAAACCTCAAAACTATTTCAAATCATACTTAAAGGAAAATTTCAGGGTCCAACAACTCTCCTCCCCTTGAAGAATTTCATCCTTGAAATTCTTACATGAGACATAAAAGAGGTGTGGATACTTCTCCGTCATGGCCTCCAAGGTTTCCCATACGACCTCTTCCGTAGAGTGGTTCCTCCATAAAACTTTATCTAGCTTCACAGTCTTATTCCTCAAAACCTTTTCCTTTGAATCTAAGATCTCCATTGGTTGTTCTTCATATGTCAAATCCTCCCTTAACTGAACCTCTGAAGGTTGAACTATGTGTGAAGGATCTAATCGGTACTTCCTCAGCATCGATACATGGAAGACATTGTGAATCTTAGATAATTTCGGTGGCAAAGCTAACTTATAAGCTAAAGGTCCAATCTTCTCAATAATCTCATAAGGGCCTATGTATCTTGGACTAAGCTTGCCCTTCTTACCAAATCTCAGAACCCTTTTCCATGGAGAAGCACTTTGTCTCCAACTTCAAATTTCATCTCTTTTCTATGTGCATCCGTGTAACTCTTCATTCTGTCTTGAGCTGCTTTAAGTCTCTATTTCACCAATTTAATCTTATCAACTGTGCCTTGCACCAACTTAGGTCCTACAAGTCTCCTTTCACCTTCCTCATCCCAACAAATAGGAGTTTTACACCTCCTACCATACAAAACTTCATAAGGTGCCATCTGAATTCCTGAGTGATAGGAATTATTATAAGCAAACTTGATTAAAGGCAATTAATCATCCCATGAACCTTTGAAATCCATAACACAAGCTCTTAACATTGCCTCCAATGTTCGTATTGTCCTTTCTGATTGACCATCAGTTTGTGGATGGAAAGTTGTACTAAAGTACAACTTAGTTCCCAAAGCCTCCTATAAGCTTTCCCAGAATCTAGAGGTGAACCTAGGATCTCTATCTGAAACTATAGAGCTTGGAATCCCATAAAGTCGGATTATTTCATCCACATATTTCTTGGCCAAGGCATTCAAAGAATCTGTCTGCTTAATTGGCAAGAAATGTGCGGACTTGGTTAGCCTATCAATAATTACCCCTATTGCATTATGCTTCCTACTAGACCTCAGCAATCCCATCAAGAAATCCATCGCAATCTTCTCCCATTTCTATTTTAGAATCGACAGAGGTTTAAGCTTGCCTGAAGGTTCTTGGTGTTCAGCTTTAACTTGCTGGCACACTAAGCATCTTTTATCATATTCCGCAACTTCTTTCTTCATTCCTTTCCACCAGAAATGCTCTTTTAAATCTCTATACGTTCTTGTACTTCTTAGGTGCATAGCATAAAGCGCATTGTGTACCTCATCAAGAATCTCATCTTTCAACTCCAACATGTCTGGAATACACAATCTGTTACCTACCGCCATCCATCTTCTCTGATCTCTATTTCAGAACGTTTACCACTTTAATCTCTTCTTAGAGCCTGCTCAAATATTCATCCCGCTCCTGTAACTCCTTAATCTTCTTATTCAATACTGGCCTCACTCTAAAGTTAGTTAATACACAATCAGACTCGACTTGCCTCAAAGTCACATTAAGTTTGGCTAATTCCTTCAACAAAGGAAGGTATACTGTCTCTACATGTGCCATAGTGGACTTCCTACTCAATGCATCCACTACTATGTTAGCTTTCTCCTAGTGGTAGTCTATCATCAAGTCATAATCTTTCAACAGCTCTAACCACCTTTTTTTGTCTCAAATTCAACTCCTTTTGGTTCATTAGATACTTAAGACTCTTGTGGTCTGTAAACATCCCGGTGGTGACTCCATATAAGTAGTGTCTCCATACCTTTAATGCCAAAATTATGGCAGCTAACTCTAAATCATACGTAGGATAATTAATCTCATAGGGCTTTAATTGCCTAGAAGCATAAGCAATCACTTTATTACCTTGCATCAACACACAGCCCAATCCCTTCCTTGAGACATCACTATACACCGTGTATCCGTCACTACCCAAAAGCAAAGTCAAACCAATGCAGTTGTAAGCTTGTTCTTCAATTCTTCAAAACTGCTCTAGCACTCCTCTATCCATAAAATTTCTAATTCTTTCTTTTCAATTTGGAAAGTGGAGCTGCTATTATGGAAAAACCCTCAATAAACCTTCTGTAATACCCAACTAATCCCAAGAAACTTCTCACTTCAACTACATTCTTAGGTGTTTCCCATTTCACAACTGCTTCTGTCTTCCTCGGATCAACATGTACTCCTTGCGCTGAAATCATATGTCCAAGAAATGTCACTTCTTTTAGCCAAAATTCACATTTATTGAATTTGGCATATAACTCATTCTTCCTCAGTGTTTCCAAAGAAATTATTAAATGTTCCTCATGCTCCTTATCACTCTTAAAATAGAACAAAATATCATCAATAAAGAAAATGAGAAATTGGTCTAAGAGAGTCTTGAAGGCTCTATTTATCAAATCCATGAAGGTTGCAGGTGCATTTGTCAATCCAAAAGGCATAACTAGAAACTCAAAGTGCTCATACCGTATTCTAAAAATAGTCTTTGACATATTAGACTCCTTTATTCTCAACTAGTGGTAACTCGATCTCAAATCTATCTTAGAAAAGACCCTTGCCCCTTGCAACTGATCAAACAAGTCATCTATTCATGGAAGATGATATCTGTTCTTGATGGTAACATGGTTAAGCTTCCTATAATCCACACACATTCGTAATGATCCCTCTTTCTTCTTCACGAAAAGGACCGGAGCTTCCTAAGGTGAAAAGCTCTGCCTAGTGTAACCTTTCTCCAACAAATCTTTCAATTACTCCTTAAACTCCTTTAATTCCACCGGAGCCATTCTATAAAGCAGAATCGAAATTGGCGTTATGCCTGGAAGAAGCTCAATGGGAAATTCAATTTTCCTAGGTAGTGGTAGTCTTAGTAAATCCTTGGGAAAGTCATTCGAGAATTCCATGACCACTAGTATATCTTCTAACTTCCCTTTATCTACCTTCGTGTCTACCACATAGGCCAAAAATGCTTCACATCCTTTCCTCATTATTTTCTCTGCCATCAAAGTCGAAATAATTCTTGGTGAGCTAAATTTTCTATCTCCCATAAACATCACCTTTCTTCCATTATCTAACTTAAGCTGCACTGTCTTCTGTTTGCAATCTAAATTGGCATTATATTTCTTTAAGATCTCCATACATAAAATCACATCTAATCTTTCCATCCTCAATGGCATTAAATCTACCACTATGTGTTCCTTACCAATATGTATCTCACAATCTCTATAAACTTGACTAATCACAATATACTGGCCAATTGGAGTACTCATCATCAAAGGAGTATCCAATGGGCTCAAATCCCTACCATACACAGTTCTACCAGATGAAACAAAGAAGTGGGTAGAACCCGAATCAATCAAAACAATTACATCATCATCAAATAATTTAATCATACAGTCATAACTTCTGGAGCGGAATCTGTGTCCTCCCTTGTCATTGCAAGCACTCTAGCTGGTGCTTGCCCCCTTGGTCTTCCTGGAGGATTCATCCTTCTAGCTGCATCAGAGTTGCCCACTTTCGTTACAGTCTTGTGTCCCATTGTCTCAGTTCTCTTCGAAGCTTGCATTTGTGTTTCTTCTCTTCTTGCATACCGCGGACACTCTCTAGCCACGTACCCCTTCTCTCCATATTTGAAACAAGCTCCAATCAGGCTGTAGCATTCCCCTCCATAGAACTTGCCGCAATGATCGCACTTAGGTACAGAAATTTCATCTCCTTCTCCTCTTCTACTGCCTCCCGCCGTTGAGGCTTGATGAGAAATAGTAGAAATTTTCATTGGTCTGGGTCCACTTGCACCACTACTCATCTCCTCAAACTGTATAAGGAAAGTCCTGGCACTCCTTTTAGGTATATAAGTACCATCTCCCCTCTTGAACCATTCTCTCCCATTTCTCTTTTTATTCACGACACTCTTTATATTCTCAATGTTTTCAACCCTCAAAGTTGCTTCAATCAGGTGTTGAAAATAACAAAAATTTTGCACCATCACTTTCTCTCTGATAGTTAGATGCAACCTCGATTCGAATCTACGGCACTTAGCTGCCTCACTCATCATTATCTTTGCTACATATCGGGATAGTTGTGTAAACCGATGCTCATACTCACTCATCGTCATTTCCCTCTGGATGAGACTCAGACTCTCTCTGCTCCTACTGAATATATACCTTAGATAGTTACTTCTTCTTATAAGCAGCTAAGAAGTCCTTCCATGCCAGCACTAGCGGTCTCATCTGGCTCCCTGACACACTCTCTCACTAATGTTGAGCGTCTTCTTGTAGCAAGCTTGCAACATACACAACTTTCTCATCATCCTCAGAATCCATCTGATCCAGTATCCTCTCGATCTTTTTCAACCAAGTCTTGGCTTCTTCTAGATCTGTGTCCCATAGAAATCCACTGCGCCATACTTCCTAAGCTTGTCAAACTGTTTCTCTTTTTTAACTGGGGTCGGAGCAGAAGATTGCGGCATCTGGCCCATAGCCTGGACAAATGCCTGAAACATCCTCGGATCTAATGGAGTGGGCACTTGCTCTTGTGAAAGAGGAGACTCCTGCATCTGGGGTCAAATAGGCTCACTACCATGCCCTACAAAAGCCTCATCATTTCCTGGGGTTATTGACTCATCAGTACTCTCCTCCCTTGATAGAGAATCAGGTGCAATTGATCCTTGCAATACTCCTCGTGTCCTTTTACGAGGTGGCATATTACTCCTTCAATATAAACACTAACGATTAGCCTATATTTCGTTTTAAAATCCTAATCCCTACATGTATGCATGACATGCATGTCACTTAATGCAATTCAATCAATTCACAATGCAACAAGTAATCACATAGCATAACAATTTATCCTACTATGCATTCTAAGCCTAGGAAAAACTTAAGCTTTGATACCAAACAATGTTGGACCCCACTTTCGAAGCCTAGCATTCGGAGTCATTAAACTAAAACAGTACTTGTCCTCAATCATATTGAACCTATTTGGGGACAATTAGCATAACTTTCTCCATAGATATCAAATTAAGGTCATTTTAGGACAGTTTCGAAGAGTAATTCGAGATCTACAACTTTCAAAAAGATCTTGAAGATAGATTCTATCATCTAGAGGATCAACATTGAACAGTGCATAAGAAGGAAAGTTTCAGTCTAAGATCTATTTAGGAACAATTAGCATAAATTTCTCTAAAGACATTAGATCAAGGTCATTCTTAGATGGTTTGAAAGAGGACTTCAAGATATAAAACTTTTATGAAGACCTTAAAGATAGATTCTGTCATCTAGAGAGTCAAAATTGGACCAGACTATATAAGATGAACAATGTATAGAAGATGTTTCAGTCTAAGACCTATTTTGGGACAATTGGCATAACTTCTCTAGAGATATCGGATTAAGGTCATTACTGATGGTTTGAAAGAGGACTTCAATATCTACAACTTTTATGAAGACCTTAAAGATAGATCCTATCATCTAGAGGGTCAAACTTGGACTAGACGATGTAAGATGAACAGTGCATAGAAGATGTTTCAGTTTAAGACCCATTTTGGGAACAATTAGCATAACTTTCTCTAGAGATATCAGATCAAGGTCATTCTTAGATGTTTTGAAAGAGAAATTCAAGATATACAACTTTCATAAAGACCTTGAAGATAGATCTTGTCATTTAGAGGGTCAAAAGTGGACCAGACAATATAAGATAAACAGTGCATAGAAGATGTTTCGATCAACCTAAAAAGATATAGAAGGTCAACCTAAGAAGATACAGAAGGTCAACCTAAGAAGATACGGTCTACACTCCTGAGCATCTCCACTTATAAGGATCATAAATTTTGACTCCGATGTCCAAAAATTTCGTACTATATACTATTAGAAAGCTAGAAAGATAAGCTACAACTTTTTAGAAGATAACCTTGTCTAATTTAACCTAAATTAATCCAGTTTTTTCCTTGAAGTTAGCATATAACTTTTACACCTATGAAAGACTTGAATTATGAGATGTACAACTACAAGAGAAATATGCACACACACATTGGAAAATTTTCAATTCTAAACGCATTGCTAAATCAAAAGAAATTCATACATAACTTTAATTACATATCAACATTATAATCAAAGGCTTAATACAAAATACATGGGATGTTCAATGTTTGATATGCTTATAAAGCTATCCTAAAGTCTAGTCACTAACTCAGTTACAAAAATCTCTAACTATCTTGGAGTTTGTCCCAATGCCTTACAAGGATTGCAAACCTTCTCGTTCTGCACCTGAGGAGTGAAAAAATATTGGGTTGAGATGCACGGCTCAGTATCTAACATATTTATAGCCATTGGCATCATCATTATCATCATCACCCAGTCTGAAATTTCGCAATGAAGCGGAGTCTGGGGAGGTCCGATAGTACCCAGCCTTATCCCTACATAGTAGAGAGGTTGTGTCCGGTGGATCCACATGCAAATGAGATAATATATGAATGATGCAGGTACAGAAACAATGCGTTAAAAACATAAAGTAAATGAAAATACAAATAATGGGGCATACCTGAAGGAGGCTAGATCTGCGAGAACCAAATAGGCTACAAAGTCCAACCGGGGTGACCCCCTACTGTCCCCCCACACTTGTCGTGTAATCTGTGCATCATGACATAACATCTCCTAGTAACTATTGTACTGATTCTGGGTAATTGGAATGATTAATCCTTTACTCTTATTCAATCACGCCAAACTTTTCTATTTCTAGCTACTACCTCATTAAGGGTTAACTCTGATATATCCTCCTTAATCACTTCCCGCCAGTTCTTGTATGGCCTCCCTCTCTTCCGCTTATATTCACTAAGTGTTATTCCCTCACAACTTCGTACCGGAGCATCAGAGGGCATCCTACGCACATGTCCATACCACCTAAGCCTAGTCTCTCTCAACTTGTCGGCAAAGCTGGCTACCTGTAGTCTATCTCTAACCACCTGGTTTTGGACCTTATCTCTCCTTGTAATGTCACACATCTACCGAAGCATACACATTTCTGCTACCAACAACTGTCTTATATGCTTACGCTTAGCAGGCCAACACTCTGCTCCATATAACATGGTTGGACAAATCACCATTTTATAAAACTTCCCCTTGAGTTTTAAAGGAATCTTCCAGTCACGTAAAACCCCTGCTGCACTCCTTCATTTGGCCTAGCCTGATCTAATACAATGTACTATATCGGCATCAATATTACGATCAATTGACCATAATTCCAGCATATGTATTGTATATATATATATATATATATATATATATATATATATGTATGTATGTATGTATGTATGTATGTATGTATGTATATTCAGTAATTAATATATATATATTCAGTAATTACACTCAAATACATCATACATGACAATTTAAAGATGTAATGCACAACAAATGGCTCGAGGGCTCCATGGAAATAGAATGGAGAAACTGAAGCTTACCCCATGAATAGAATGAGTCCAATTTCGGAGCTCATATGTCACAAGCGGGCAGTCGGGAGAAGGCTCTTATCAACGTACACGTGACCAATAGAATAGTTCCACTTTCGCCCAAACAAAAGCACTTATTCGTTTTCTCATATGCTCATGCTTTCATGCTTTGTCTTCTTTTCATTCAATACAACATGTCATGACTTCTTTCGAGATATAAAATAGTCATATTTCATCATGAATTTTCAATATTTACAAACAAGTCAATTTCAAACAAATCAATTTCAATCAATCCAACATACATACATAGGCAATAATTTGCCCAATTACACTATAACCATAAATATGCTACCCACCTAATTAGCTTACGAAAATCCAAGTCAAGCTTGCCTTTTCCCTTGCTCTCGGGAAGGATTCTCTTGGTTTCCTAAAACAACCAAGGTTTCATTGAAAACAGCATTCCAATAAAATTCATAAACTTCAAAAATCACAAAAAATTGCCATAAACACAAATTAAGCTCAAATCTAACCTACTCATAGTCCATCTAGGTTAGAAAACCTAAGACCTAGTTTAGAAACCCTAAAATCAATTGAGTTCTCTTAATTCATCTTCTCCCAACACAAACCTTTCATTCTCTACACAAACCTCCTTTCTCTCTCTAACTCCTTTATCCTCAACACAATCCATTTCTTTAATAAAGCAAGAAGAAAAGATGGTTAACCCACCATAACAAACTTGATTTCTCTTCTTTTCTTCTTTCACCGAAACCTCTCTTCTTCTCTCTTATTTTCGTTTTTCACTCTTCTCTCCCTTCAATTCACATTCTTCTCTTCTTAACAAGCAAGACAACATATTCTTCTTCCATTTCTATAGTTAATGAGCCAAAAAAGTCCATTTTACCCTTCCTTATAAGCTTATGTTCTTTTATGCTTAAGTGATCTCCCAAAAATGTCCTTGAACATCCTTATTACATTAACACTTTAATTTTGCTTACCCATTCAATAAATCCTACTAACTTTGACATAATTATAATTCCAAAAATTAAATCTATCAAAACCTCAAAATTATTTTAAATCATGCTTAACTTAAAGAAAAAAAAATTCAGGGACCAACACGCTCCATCTAGAACTCATACTTACTCAACTTAACATACAATTGTCTCTCCTTTAGAATTTGCAATACAATTTTCAAATTTTATTCACACTCCTCCCTGTATATACCAATATATCATTAATGAACACTATTACAAAACGATTCAAACAGTCCTAAAAAGTTATTTTCATCAATGCCATGAATGTGGTTGGTGTATAAATCAATGTGAAACACATCATTAGAAACTCATAGCGACCATATCGAGTACGAAAAGCCATCTTAGGAATATTTGACTCAGTTATCCTCAACTGCCATTATCACGATCTCAAGTGAACCATGGACAATATGACAGCGCCCCTCAGTTAATATAAATAATCATCTATCCTCGACAACGAGTACTTGTTCTTCATGGTCATCCTATTTAGCTAACGATAATCTTTGCAAAGTCTTATACTGCCATCCTTTTTCTTCACAAATAACACTAGAGTTTCTTAGGGTGATGCATTTGGTCTAATAACGTCCTTTTCTAACAACTCCTTTAACTACCTTTTTAACTTATATAACTTAACAATAGCCATCCTGTAAGGTGCAATGGAATTGGTACAACTCTAAGCAAATCAAAGAACACTTATGTCAGACTGAACTATCAAATTTCCTAATCGAGATAGTTGCTATCCTCACTCAAGCTCAAGCTTACACCTCACTTTGGAAGCAGAAGGTGTTGATTCTTGCCATAACCTCTCAGGAATTATGGAAAGAAAGAAACCGGAGGAAATTGCAACACAAAGAACATTCGACTGAAGTTCTGATGCAAATAATCATAAGGAATGCAGGAGAACAACTAATAAGCTAGGAGATAGATGATGTGTAAATGGAAAAATGATAGGATCTCTTTCCTAGATTGAACTTGACCTGCGACTTTCTAGCCTGCGGTGAATTTAGCCTGAGAAGACATGTAACAAACGATTATATGTAGTTCGAAGCAAAGGAAGGAGTAGCTAGTGAACTCTTTCTCATCGTTGGCCTGTCTAACATGTCAAGAAGTTTCCATCATCATTGCATCTCCAATAATGCCAGCCCTAGGCAGGGGTAGGTAGGCAGGGCACCTACCCAAGGCCCACCATAAAAAAGGTCCCATTTTTGGTGCACTGCACGCACCATGTCACCATGCTGAAGAAACCTTAGGTCATTGTACTATAAGACAAAACATTTTGCTTGATACCTTTTTCGTCCATTTTGCTAAACAAATTATAAGCTTCACCTACCAAGTCTCTATTGTAAAATCCATTTATCACGACATTATATGTCCAAACATTGGGAAACAACCCCTTAATAAATAAACTAGAAAATAATCCAACGCAGTGCTGCTTGCCCCTGCCCAGGGTCCATCATAAAAAGGGCCCCATTTTTAGTGCACTGCATGCAACGAGTCACCATGCTGAAGAAATCCCTGGATCATTGTACTATAAGACAAATCATTTCGCTTGATACCCTTTTCCTCCATTTTGCTAAACAACTTATAAGCTTCACCTACCAAGTCTCTGTTGCAAAATCTGTTTATCACGACATTATATATCCAAACATTGGGAAACAACCCTTTAATAAATAAACTGGAAAATAATCCAACGACAACCTTTAACATCCCAGTAGAGAAAAACCCACCAATTAGGATAGTGTACACCACAATATCAGGTTCCAATCTACTGTCTTGTATTGTTTTAACGATTTTCATTACGTCAACAAGTTTACACCATTTTTGGTTACTATAACTCTGATTTCGACATCTCAACTCCCCCAAAGAACGGATGCTGCAATATCAGTCCTTTGATCTTCAAAGGTTTAAGATCAGCGACTGCCATAGCGACACATAAGCCAACATGATACGCTATGTTACCTCTTGCGCTATTCCTAGTGAGAAAGCACTTACTGTAATCACCATATTTTCTGAGCCACTCCTCGTCGAAGGTTTCAAGTAAAGCCTCAAACGTGTCGTCATAGGCCGCAGGTAGTAATAAATGTATTTAATGGAGAGGTAGTAATAAATGTAGAGAATGTTGGTGTAGGACTAGTCGATGTTTTCAAGAGTTAACATTAGTGGAGGCTGTTGGTGGAAGTTGTGGAAGTTCCAAGATTGATCAAAGTTAAAGTTGTCGTTAACATGTTATACCTGTAGGGCCCCGGCCCCCACCGTCATGGCTCAATGGTAAGAGGCGTGCTCTTAAAGAGCAACAAAACCTTGAGGTCCTGCGTTTGAGTTGTGACTCACGCAG
>JANVCQ010039704.1:0-11383 GCA_025531925.1 Erythroxylum plowmanianum
TGTTGTGTTGATGATTGAAAAAGAATGTGACTTTTGGAAAGAATGAAATGGTTATAAAATTGCCTTTCGGAAATGTGACATTTTGGTCATTATGTATGAAAAATGTGAAATGTATGCTTATATGGGTTTGTGGTGGTCCCTTAAGTGAGTCAAGTGCACTTGTCTATAGGCTTCTCCCGCCTGCCCGTTAGTGACATGGAGATCCTCACGGACTCCCATAAGTTCACGACTACACATGAACGCTACGCGGAAATGTGTAGTACGTTCTGTTTTGGATCCACCCGAACTATTTTTGATGTGTTTATGTGATTATGTTTTGAAGTCATTTTGATGCATTCGTGTGTTGATTTTGTGAATGATTTGATAAGTTGTAAGTTTTGGAACACATATGTGGCATTTTTGAAAATGTAAATTTTGCATTGGAAATAAAATGATTCAAGGATTTATGTTTGTTGCTTAGTTATACGTATGTTACTCACGAGCCGTCGAGCTCACCCCCTTTTCCCTTCCCATCCACAGGCGATGAGCAAGAAAATGAGTGACCGAACCAAGGTCAAGGCATCACTCCCGTTTTGATTTTTGATTTTTGAAGTTATATTTTGTAACAAAGCTTTAGTTGCATTTTTGGAGCAAAATCATTGTTCATGTAGTTTTTTTTGAAATTTGAATTTCTGAGACTTTATTGTATTGGGGCTAGAAATGCCCACTAAAACTTTGTAAGAATTCATATTGTGATATTAATGAAAGACATTTGGGTTTTATTGTGTTTTGTCGATGTTTGTTCTAAAAGTGACGTTGCATTGTTTTGTAAATGCCCATAAGGGTAGGTTTGTGTATGCTGTGATTTGAGGCAAATTCTAGACTGATATGGATCGAATTGGATCAAGTAGCCTTATTGAAAGTTATAGAGGAATTTCATAGTTTTCCAGCGATGTATCATATGCTATGTTTGAATGTGAGAGTTGAAAGTTGTGAACTGTTGAAGTTGGGTGCAGGTGTTGTCAAAATGGCAAATTTCTGGATAGAAACTTTGAATGAATTTTTGACTCTCATAGAATTAGAAATGGTTCATTGGTCATTTAAGAAAGTTGTAGATTGTCTTTTTATCTTTTCGTTGATATAAAATATGACATTTTTGGACAATGGAGTGGGAAGTTATGATGTTTAGAAGTTCTGCTGCTGTTTAAGATGTCTTTTTCTAGGCAGAAATTTTGAAGTGGTTTTTGACTCACTTAGATGCCAAATTGGTTTTTAAATCCTTCATGGAAGTTGTAGAGCTTCCTTTTAACTTTCCATTGATACTAAATTTGCAAATTTTGGAATTCTGTGTCAAAATATATAAATTTTAGAAATTGGAAAATCGGAAGAGGAAAGGCAGAACTCGCATGTGCCCTCACGAGGGCGAGCACTCGATTGCGCTTGCGAGGGCGAGCCCCTCACGATTGCGAGTGCCTCGGCGAGCGCTCGCGCACCCAAGCTCGCCCTCGCGCCGTTTTGAATATATATATATATATATTATATTTTTTTTCTTTTCTTTTTCCACCTCTTTACTTTCTTTTGCTTATAACTTTTCCGTCCGATCTCCGATTGACCTGATTTTTAAAGCGTTTGATTTCTAAAACTTTCCTCTACCTCTCCATAATAATATTGTCGGTTTTATATTTTTTTAAAAATATTGATTTAAATCAAAGTGAGAGGATCGGTTATGCTTCCGTATTTTAGCGATATCTCGATCTGTAAAGATCCAATTGAGATGATTCTCGTTTCAAAATAAAATAAAGACATGGATTTACAACTTATCTGAAGGAACCAATTTTCAATTTAGACCCTAAGTTTTTTTTCAATTTTTAGGAGTGAATTTGGGTGAAATTTTCAGTCTCGGTTATCCCAAAAACTGTTCGGAAGTAAGTGAGATGAGTTCGTTTTTGAGGTTTGACTTGGTGTGGGCACACCAACCTTGTGGGATGCGCGCCTCGATGTCACGTAGGACGTCGGCACGTGACTCACAAGGAGGGGGTCCCAACAGAGTATATGTTAGATGTTGTTTCCTTGATAATGAAATAAAGATTTTGGTGCACTTCTTATATTGATCAGACTCAAGTTTGCATGCCTTAATTGTAGGGAGATATTTTTTATTAACATTATCTGGACAATTAGGTTATATATTTGACATCATCTAACATAAGTTTATATTTATTTAGAAATATTTTTGAAATATAAATAAAAAATGAAATAAATTATTTTTGATATGGAGTCATAAAACCAAAACTTGACAGTAATGCTTGATTCTTTAATACACGTTAACATAACACAATCTTGTATGTCAACTAATCCTTCACTTTGTTTACAAAATAACCAGTATAAAATATAGTCAAATCACATTACATAACATAATAATGCCATTCAAATGTCCCTTTTATCAACTTGCTACTATTGATTTAAGAAGTTATTATATCCCCTTTGTTATTATGGTTCAGTGTCCCACTTATAGCTTGTAACTGTATTTAAGTTATAGCTTGTAACTTAAGTCATATTGTATCAAAATACAATATGAAAGGTCTCATAACAATATGTCTATATATCCTTTTGTTTGTACATGTAGAGCTACTAACCTATGAACCAATCTACGAATGTAACATTAGTTATCTTTTAATGAAATATTTATACATACATACATATATATATAATGAATATAAGCAAGCATAAATTAAACTCATATTTATATTTTATTAACTAGATATATATTCTTGATTAGTTAGTGATCTAATATGAATGACAATTATATTCATTGACACAACTAGTTCTCGAAGTATAAGTTAATTTGTAAGTACGTAATTTGTTAGGAACCAAAATCTATAAACATTTGTATATTTTCAATCTTGTTAAGACATAGTTGAAAATGTCTAATATGATGGTTCCAAGTAGGATTAATGCTTTAGTAAAGTTTGGAAGAAAAGAAACTAGAGTTGCTAGTATCGGGATAATTATTTCACCATTAGTTTAAAGCCCATTGATTTTAATTATCTTAGTAGAGAACTAATAAGATTAAAATTAGACAAAATTGCTAGAAAAATTACCAAAGTTCCAAATTTGGGACCATACGTATGGATGATACGATGGAAGTTGGGACCACATAAAGATACTAATAGAAGCAACAATTACTTGTAAAGAACCCTCTACAACACTTAAATCAAGAAGGGCCATAATGCATTGTGTAAATTGGACAATGGTGTTTGATTAACAAAAACTTATCACACATACTTCAAAATAAACGCCTATGAGTTAATTTACCTAAAAGTGAGCTGATAAAGTATGTGATAAAGATAGTAGAGAATGAAGACATATGATAAAGATAATTGAAGTTGCGATATAGATGATGAGACATGTAAAAAAAAAATTGAGTTATAATAAAGAAGAAGAGGCAAAGTTTATTAGACTACTAAGTTTTTTAATGGAAGAAGAGGCAAAGTTTATCAGACTACTAAGTTTTTTAATGGATTTAATAATAAGTTGACCCCAAAATAGGGTTAGTATTTTGGCTAAGCCTATATAAACTCAAATTAAAGTTAACACCAAAAAGTTGAGTTTACCAAACTTTAGGCAAGACTATGAGGGCTTGACAAAACTAGTATGAACCAGTTCAATCTAAAATGACAATTTTTTCTACCTAATCTTCATCAAGCTTGAGCCAAGCTTAGGTCAAAAAATTAGATTAAGCTTTCTTTAACCCATTATCATCCCTACCCAAAAGGAAAGAAAAGTCCCGCTAAGGTCTATATTCCCAACTAGGATACCCAATTGATAATGTAGGACCTTTTACAATATTAAAAAAATTATAACGATGTACTTTTTGGATAAAACTCATACAAAAGTTTAGGTTTTTCATCAAATTGGAGTTTAAATAAAATGATTTTTATAATGTTAAGATTATTTTTTAATGTACCAAATACTATGATTTAGGTTGAATTTTCATAATTTTTGGGTCAAAAATACCCATTTTGCCATGTTAAAGGCTTGGCATATGTTTAAAATGGTTAAAGGTGTCACAAATTCAAGTTTTATTTTAATTTAAATGTTATTTAAATAAAAAATCTTTAAATAAATTAGGAACAATGATATATTTGTTTATATGTGTGTGTTTGTGTATGTGTGTGTGTGTGTGCGCCTAAGTCCCCAGTTTTAAGAAGCCAAACTAGTTTCAGTTTTCATAAGATCATAGTAATGGACTTTAGTCTTGAAAGACCTAATTTGAAGTCTTAAGCCTAAATTGGAACTAAAATAAAATTTTATTAAATGATTATATTTTTATAAAGTATTGGACGTTAATTATTATGAAACTATATGATGTTTAACCCATTAAGGGATAGTGGGAGAGGAAGAAAGTCTATACAAGAAATTAGACTTAATGAAGGATGGTAAGTGTATACAATGGAAAGCCAAATCAATTCAAATTATTAACCTATTTATCTTACACTAGATAAACTTAAATCATTTTGATTAATGTAGTTAAAGGGCAATTCATTTAGATGGTCTAGTCAAAGCATAAGTCAAACTAGTATGTCTAACTTCTTAAAGTCAAGTTTAAGCTTTTACTTAACTACCATGTCACTTCCTAAGTCAATTTAAAAATACCATTCAAGGTATTTTATACGATTTTTAAGATGCAGAAACTTAAGATGTAAGAACTTGAGATTGTTTCAGGAGGGCTATTGAATATAACTAGAGATATGTCGAGTAGAAGTTAAAAGAGATATCAATATATTCCTAATTATCATACTTGGATAATATAGTAATGAAATATATAAGTTTACATGGAAAACATTTGTACTCAAAATAAAAAAATAAAAATTTATCTTTATTTTTATTATCTTAATATTATGAATACTTAGATTTTATTGAGATAATAAGATATGGTGATTAAGTTCTAGCATTGTGTAAATGAAAAATGAGACAATTTGAAATTTTGAAAAATTAGTAGTATAAATTCTCTAGTATCTTAAACATGTTACTTTATAGTGTTTATCATTTGTTCTCATATGTAGAAAAAATTACAATATGTGTTCATTATGTCTATTTCTCTTACATGGCAATTTTTCTTCTCATTCATCATAGTGCCAAGGTCAAAAGTAACTAACAAATGGAACTCTTACCTAATAGGATAAAAGGTGAAAATGTTGGAGTCTTCACAACCTGAGCAACTAAATCAGATCAATTGAGGGAGCAGTTGGCTAAGTTAGTTGAATAACTTAGGATAACTAAATAAGATAGAGGAAAAGCTCCTATTAAATAGGAAACACAATTAGAAAATCCTTGGTCATGAACTCAAACCGCTACACTTGTTAATTCATTCTGGTTTGATCCATATATTAGGTTCACATTTCCATCAAACACTGTACATCCATTTCCACTAGTATTTGTACATCAATTTCCACCCATATTTATATATCACAATCTACCATCATTTTTAAATTTTGTGCCACTATTATTTACACTTTCTATATCTATAATGGAACATCTTGCCTAATATAATCATTGTTAATGAACTTAACACCAAAATACTAACTTTATAGCTAATGAATGCACCTAAACCATCTTTCTATAATTTGGTGACTACTAATTTCCCTCAAAGTGTTGAGGGATTTATAAAATAAAAAGGTATTATAAAAGTCAAATTTGCTAATTTAGAAAAAAATGTGAGATGAGGATGATGGGAGATTTAACAAGTTCTAAAGCTTAAAAGCCTCGAAAATTTTGTCTAGTGCCTAATATCTAGTCTCCTGAGTTTAAAAAATTAAAAATTGAAAAATATGATGGAAATATAGACCTAAAAGTTAATTTGAGAATGTTTTGTAATAACATGGACACATATTGATAATAAGGATCTACCGGTATATTATTTCCTTAAGAACCTTACTAATCTAACATTTTGATGGTTTTTGAACTTATATTAGTCAACTATAAAATGTTAGAGAGATATAATGAAAATATTCCTAACTTAATATAGGTTCAACTAAAATGCAATGGTGGCCTATAAGTATTGTAAATAAATGGGCAAAAAGTAGACAAAAAATGTGAAAAAGTACACTAGTATGCTGAATACAAATATGATAGAAACCCAATCACCTATTTTAGAAAAAAAGAAAATATGGGCTTTTTATTGGAAATGTTGAAGAAACCCCATCATGAAAAATTATGGTAATTTGTTAATCACTAATTTAATGAGATGATTAATTAATATAAATCCCTAGATAGTGCAATTTATAATACATTAATAACCTACCATATTCAAACAACTCATTAACTATATAATCATGACCAAATTCACAAACTTTATTATACTCAAATTCGCAAGCTCTATTATAATCAAATTCATAAGCTTCATCTTAAACCTTCATATCATAGCCTCCATCCTAAACGTATTATAACAATCACAATCAAACTTTGCATGACCTATGCAAAAACTTCGAGACGAAAACAAAGCTATATAATCATAGGAAAGAAAGAATAGGAAAGAGCCACTATCATCATTTTTAGTTCTTAGGTTAAAAATATACAAAATGTTGTCATGTCAAAATATAATTGCTTTAGTATACGTAGTGCCATCTGTTCTACTTATCTTGAATAGTATAGTCTAAATGCTCAATATGAATATCATTATGGAGTAGTAAGGCATTAAGTTAAATAACAAAATGCATTAAGAATAAACCAAGATAATGTTTACAAAGTGGGAGTTTAAGCTTTAAAGGCGAGAATCCACAACCTAGCTAAATGCTACTTCAAGTACCCAAATGAAAACAGAATAATATGAAAGTCTATATAAATGAGTGAAAATAATGGTTTCCTACCTAATAATGCAATAACAATGATGATGAGGACGATGACAAGTTTGAAAACCCTATTGTCGAGGATGATTTTACTAATCAATAAGTTGGCTTATCTTTTTCTCTAATATCCCATGATTAACTTAAAACTTTTATACTATCATTTGCCTCACTCACTATTTAGTCTAAGGCAAGAGTGATATTTTTTTGAACCATTTATTACCTTCAATACTTTGATGCTCTAACCATGAATGTTTAAATATCATTCTTTTATTGTATGAATGTATTGTAGAATGAATTCTTTGTTTTTATTGATAATGTTTCAATCATGTATGTCATCTCTGAAATCCTTTTACCTTATTGAGGAATTAAAAATTGAATTGATCAAGACGTGATTGAATGTTAACACCTTACTAATACTCTAAATCTGTTTTCCTATCTCACCTATTTACTTATGTCTTTTTCCTTTTTTTGTTCTAGGCTATAAAATTATAAGAATGGAGATGTGTTGATGTTTGATCAATCAATCATAAAAAGAATCTAATTTTAAGAAAAGGTGGATTTTAGGTTTAGGTTTAACTATGGTATCAAGCCTTTTGTGAACAAAAAAAGATTAGAGATGTGTTGAATTCTATTATGAGACAATAGTTTCCTATCTATGAATGTAAAAATATTGTTGCTCTACATGAGCACCATAAATTGACAAGGAAAACCAAATAAGGATAAATTTTTTTCCTATATTAGAAGTATTTTATCTAATTATGGAATTGCTAGGCAATAATCGAGTGTCCAATTTAAAAATTGAAAGCACTATAATGGTTATAAAAAACCAAAGAATAAACCATTTCAAATAAGTCTAATTAGTGAAATAATGTAGGATTTACTAATTGAACTCAAATTTGGCATAAATCTGTAATATCATACGATAAATATTGGCACCTAAAATTAAGTCATTGATTAAAGGAAAACATAACATAAAGTGAATATTCAAATATAAAACCATTAATCTTCTTATAAGAAGAAAACTTCACAATCATATCGACTTAGAATCTAAATAAACATGACGAATATTAGCTAGCTCAATAATACTCTTTAAGTAAGTCATATGAGCAAAATTCTAAAGAGGATCACCCTACCAACATATCTACTCAAAAGATTGTACTTTGTCATGGTCACACTCGATCATCTTATTTGTTTGCATGGACTACCAATCAAAATCATCACTAAATTTGATAACAATCTAAAATCCAACATTTAAATTCAATATCATATGATCTACGTATACCCTAAATTCATATTGGATAGTAGTTAAAACTTCAATTGAAAGCAATATTTAATCTAGAAAGGAAATCAATCAATCAATCAATCAATCAAATAGTTAAAAATATGAAATAAAAATAAAAATGTAAAAAGTAGCAAAAGAAAGGGAAAAATATCATCTTTGGGATAAAGATAAGAAATGATATTCTAAAGAAGGGTTACAACATCCAAAACCTCATCAAGTAAAAAAAAAAGACAAACAATGTCCTACGCAAAAGCGAAAGTAAAAGATATAAAAAGCTCACTTAGTTAAAAATTGATAAATGGTAGCCAAAAAAAAGAGAATCCAAAATGTAGTGAGATCAAAGGCTAAAGTTTGGAGGCAAAATGAGAGCATTAAAAATCTTGCAAAAGTTAAAAACTAACAAACGATGGCCTAGAAAATTTGAGAGCACTAAAAATTTGAAAAGCTCATTAGATCAAAAAATTGATAAATGATGATCTAGAAAAAGTGGGAGCATAAGTAAAATAAAAAAATTTTAATGATGAAAAAATGGTAATTCATATTAAAATTTTGTAAGAAACAAGAGAAAAATTCATTAGGTTAAAAACTAGTAAATGGTGTTCTAGATAAAAGTTAGAACATTAAAAGGCCCAAGAAGTATAGTTTAATACTTTGAAAACTATTAAGTAGCAACCTAGATAAAAGTTAAGAGTATAAAAAAATATAGGATGTAAATTAGCAAGTAGAAATTTAGATTAAAAAAATCCCATATAAAAAAAGGGATCAAATGTTACATTTCAAAAGATACATATCAGAGCAACTTACACAAAAACTTATGATGGTATAAAGGGCATGTCCTAAGAAACACTTTACTAATTTATGTCATAGTTAATGAAAGGATCATTTTTATCATCTAAAGATTTCCTTCAAAAGTTTAACTAGTTTAAATAAGGGCAATGGCAGGTCTACATTATCAACATGATTAGTATTTATATCCTTTGTCATATCTTCTCTTTATTAGGCATTTTCTTGTATTATCATGAAGCAATACTTTAATTTTATCATAATCTTTTCCTAAAATAGTTCATTATAATAATAATTTACCCTTTTATGAGTAACCTAGTCTCATTAATCCAAGTTGTTTATTAGACTTATAGTTTGTGAAACAAAGTGATACGTTTGAATGTACATAAAAAACATCATAAATTCAAACAAAAATAAGAAATTAACAAATCTTTAAACAAAATGACATACTAAAAAGATCCACTTACCTAAGGGATTCTTAGAGGGATATAATAAGTAAGTTCAAGAAAATTCACAATCAACGTCAAAGCAATAAGGCTCATAAACTATGAATTTTCTGACCATCCAATTGCTATAAATAAAAGGGAACAAAAGGTAGTAAAACCCTAAGCTAAGAGAGTGAGAAATCAAAAGGATCAAGAGCAATAATATATTCCAAAATCATAATGTTAATTATATATTTGTTGTTTTATTTGAACATATTATCTTGTCATTTTACGTTTTACTTTGAAATATGAGATGATTTGTCTAATAAAAAACTTCGATAAACTTGAAGGCTTCAAAATAAGGTGGTTTCTTTTAATTTCATATCTTTTGTATCGTCATATTTTTTTTGATTATGTTCATTACAACATATAACCAATCCATTTCTTCTTAAAAGCATATTTTGTTCATATTTGAATTTTTTTACTTCAAATTTATTTTGTAGCATAACCTCATTACTCTCATAAGACATCCAGTTAATCATATCACTACTTTGGTATTTATAATCTTGCTGCTTTCGTGACATACTTATTCTTTTCGCTTTCATGATATTTTTAAGCTATCATGTTACTCTTGTGACATGTTCAATTTTTATTTGAATATCACATCTTATTCGATATTTTTACTCTCATGGGATATTTACTTTATTTTATTACTCTTGAAGCATGTTTAGTTTTGCCTATCTTGCGTTGCATACAATATTGTCACTCTTATGCTATATTTGGTCTATCTTATTAGTCTTGCAACATGTCCAATTTTGTTACTGTCATAGCATATCCAATATTATTACTCTTATAATATATTTAATCCTTTATATTGCTCTTCTAGTGTGTCTAATCATGTTATTATTGCAATAAATCCAATATTTTCACTCTTGTAATGTATCTGGTATATCATATTACTCTTATAGTATGTCTAATCTCATCACTCTCATTGCTAATTCAATCTTATTTTTCATGAAGTAAATCCAATACTATTGCTCTTATAATGTATTTTGTAACATCCCGTTAGCCATGTTGTGGCTAGAATAGAATATATGAGAGATTGAGAGATTAAAAAATGCATTCCATGTTCATGCATAATATGACGTGCACATACACGTGAATAGTAAAATTTTGCACTTGAAAATGATTGTACATGCATTCATTGACATTCTAGGTACAATTATTTCTAAATGTGATTTTTATTGAGAATTGTGGTCTTTATGTGTTGAAAAATGATTTGAATAGTGTATTTGCGGATTTAGAATTTTTGAAAATTTTGGAAATTTGTTGGGTATTTTGGGACTAGGAAAATTGCCAAGTGGCAAAACTATTAATAAATGGTAGTAGAAATTACTGTCCAATGGCAATGGAAATTTTAATAAATGACTTTAGGATTTATTCACAAGTGCCATTGAAAATTTGGGGGACAATTGGAGTAGAAATTGAAATTGATTGGACTAGTTAAATGAAAGAACCTATTTTAATACTTTAGAAATTGGTGCAAGTGACATATGTCTTAAGTTGATTTTTTTTATTAAAGGACCCCCTTTTGTTTGCTCTCTCATGATGCTTCTCTCTTAAAAAGCTATTGGAGTTTTATTTCAGTTCCTTCTTCATCTTCGTAGCTTCTCTTCTTCCTCTTCTTCATGAGCTTTGATCCTTCCAACCTCTATTCACATTGAATCTAGCCCACTCATCTTCCACTTGCTACTCTTCCATCTTGCTCTCTCTTTCATTCCCACCAAAAACCCTAACCTTCCAACCCTCAAGATGGTGATGATCATTTGTTGTGTTTAAAGTTAGGCATTTTTGATTTTCTTGAAGAGTTTAAAGATTTGGTAGCTAAATCAAGTAAGTCATGTTTTAATTTTATGGGCAATGTTAAATGGGGCATTTATGATGATGGTTAGAGGTTAATGCATGAAATGCTACTTTATGTATTTATGTGTCATGGATGATGAAGAGTTTGTAAATTTCTTGCTTATACATATATGCTTGATGAGTAATGAGTTATAGAGATGTTTTAG